>JANHGN010023643.1:0-15766 GCA_024605025.1 Megaceryle maxima | reverse complement strand
TCTTCTCCAGACTAAAGACCCCAGGTGTCTCAGCCTTTCCTCATAAGGCAGCTGTTCCAGTCCCTTCAGCATCCTTGGAGCCTCCACTGGACTCTCTCGAGCAGATCCCTGTCTCTCCTGAACTGGGGAGCCCAGAACTGGACACAATACTGCAGGTGAGGTCTCACCAGTGCAGAGTAGAGGGGGAGCAGAACCTCCCTTGATAAATAAATAATAAATCGAGTGAAACAGTGATGCCCAGTCAGTGTGATGGAAGGACACTTGTGTTGTGCAGCAAGCTTTACATACACGCCAATAAATGCTCCTGGGATCATACACTTTTTCACAAATAATGAATTTCCATATTCACCCACTTGGCACGACTGAATCCAGAGTTCATCACTCATCTGCCTCATTAGAAGAACACAAACTCCTCAGTCTTTCAAGAAACTTCCCTGGTGACACCTTTGCCTGTTCTGCATTTTGAAAGTTTCATCTCCCGACTCAGAAGGTAACATTTTCCCTCTTTAGTGTGGACAAGCTGGAGATCCTTGAGAAAACTCACTCCTACCTCACAGAACCCCAGCTGAAGGATGACCTCCAGCCACAGAGAGAACACTTCCAGTGCAGGATGCCCCATAACCAACTGGAAGAAGCCTCAGCACCAAATCAGGGTGTAGAGAGATCTGTGGCGTGGCACAACCTAGATCTGGACACAGATCAGCTCTGACAGCCAGATGTGGCTCATCAACAGGTTGGGGAAAACACCAAGGAATGGCTCAGCTGCTGGAGCAAGCCCCGTGCCACCACCAATGGCCACAAAACCACCAAGCTGAGGTGGGGGTGTGAGGCTGAAGCCAATGACAAGCAGCAGACAAATAGTGCAGACCACTGTCCCCATACCCACATCACTCTTAGATGTGGAGAAGGAGGTACTTGGAGGTAACTCCCACACTCCACATCACAAACTGGGATTTGTTGAAGCCCATTCTGGATGAATTGGATAGCTGCTCTTGCTACTCAATCCCAGAGAAACAAATAAAGAATCAGGGTTACGTGGTAAAAATGTCTTCCCAAAATCAAGTTCTGAAAGATAAAATAAAATAAAAAAAGGTCTAAACAGATTTCTGAATTAGAAGTCAACATTTTAATGGTGTAACAGAAAGGCTCTTTTGATCAATCTGGTTTTTTTGTTGTTGTTTTTCCTTTAATCTGAATCATGCATCAGTCTGAAGCTCTGTACGATTCCTACGTGACTGGAGTAGGCACCGCTGATTCAAAGCAAGGATCAGTAACAAATCTGTGCCACTCCAGAGCCATTAAAACTGCAAATGAGTGGATAGGAAAAGGGCAGATACATCTGATAACTAAAATGACCTTTCCTACAGATTTCCATGTTTGATTACCTGTATCTTTTCTGGTTCTACAGAACCACTGGTTCACTGTAACATCAGCGCTATTCCTCAGCTGGGGAGACAAGAATAAGAGTCTTTGCTGCCAAACCAGGCAGTGCAGTTCAGCACTGTATAGACAGTGCAAAATAGTGCAAAACCACCAGTAGAATTTGGGGTTTTATTGCATAGAGAAGGTACTTTAATAAACCCTATTAAACCAAAGCATCAGTACCAGTCCCAGCATTAAATTGTTGAATATGGAGCAGTCTTTCCATAGTAAATTTATGAGCAGAGGAAATGTTGTAGCCTTGGTATTTTTTATAGCATCCATTCTTTTTTTTTTTTTTTTTAATAGAGGAGGGGGAGTTCCAAGATTTCAAAGGCTATTTGAAGTGTCCTCTATCTTGGAGAAGAAAAGTAACCTGCATCGGAGTACCTGTCACAGCTCCCAAAGCATGAGATGACAGCTGGGTGCAACTGCTGTCACCAAGGCAATCACTTAGTCCCCCTCCATTCTCCTTGCTAGACCAGGAAAGTATTTGCAAGGTCTCATTAGACTCATCCCACTCATTTTGGTTACAAAACCAAACCATTCCAACCTGTCCACCTGACTCCTCTGCCCAGTATCATTAATGCCCCTTGTCAAGCCATGGTGCACAGCACCAAGGCCAAATGGCACACAGCACCAAGGCCAAATGGCACACAGCAAAGGGTCCTCAAACCCCTTCCACATGCCACAGACCCTGTTCCCCCAGCTGCCTGCTGGCCCATCACCCCAGCTCTGCCTCCCCCCATGAGCAGCTGCCTTTCCCAAGGCGTTCAAGTGAACGTTCTGCAAACTCAACAGCCCGGATGAGAAGCACAGGCACTTTGTGAGTTGTTTTACAAGAGATTTATTACCAAATGCAGCATCACCTAAGGAAAAAGCAAAATGAAACAAAACAAAGTTATTTTTGTTCCTCCAATTTAGAAAATGAGGGTGTGATTTCTTCCAGAAGGCAGATGCCCCAGAATTAGTGGTGGGTTTTTCCTGGTATTTTGTTCACAGTTTAAACATTGATGTTGGAGACTCAATAAGTGTTTGTTGAATGTTTACTACAATTTAAGGTCTATTTTTATCTAGAGAAGGATTGTTTCAGAGGTCACCACTCACCAACAAATGCTGAGCACCATGCTCATGCAGGGTGGCTTTTCTCCTAGGATCTACAACTCCAGAGCTGTTACTGGAAATGCCTTTTTCTCCTGAGCAGCAACTATTCCCCTGAAACATAATCAACAATATAACACATCACTGCAGCTCCTCTGAGGCTTCCATTTGCAAACAACCTGGTGCTAATCTCTGTCAGATCCCAGCAGCGCTTTGTCTTTTTGTCTTGTACAGCTTTCCTTCCTCCTCACCCTCCTTCTCTAAATTCAGAGATACAAATCTACAAGAAAATGTGTGAACACGCTTACTGAAGAGATGTAAAATGGAGAGCAGGATGTCTGCTATGTTCCTCACTCAGAATAAGCCTGTGTGCCTTTTATATACTCCATATGCTTATTTTCTTAGCAACCTTTGAAACTTCCATACTGACACCAGACATGACCATGTTGTAATATTTCTTCCTCGGCTTCAGCCTCCCCATCCTAAGGATTCACTCCTCTGAACAAACCCAGAAGAACTCCAGCTGCTCCCGAGTTAGGTACTGGATGTGCTGGCACCGTACAAGTGCAGCTTGAACGCTACCACGCTGTTTTTAGCTCCCATGCTGCCTGAGGCTAAGCATCTTCCCCCTCATCACATCCCATTCAGCGATGAGCCATCTATCTTCATGCTTTTGAACTCTATGCTTTCTCTTATGAGATCAAGCCTTATGAAGGTCTCCATCATAAGACCATGTACGCTCCTACCAAGGCCTCTGCCACAGGAGAGGTCAACATAGACACTACAAAATCAGAACTAAGTCCTAATCTGCACATAAATATTGTTTAGTTGCCTAGATTGGCTCGTTGTCTGATGAAGCAGTTCAGACTGGCTTGGGAGGAGTGGAGCCAGATCTCCTTGACAGCTCCTGGTAAGACATCTGAACAGAAACACCCATTTTGGGAGAAGTTTAATTTCAAATGGTAATTATGTCCCACCTTCAATGGGCTCCTGCCTTTCTAAGCCTTGACTGTTGCACTGCATCACTGGTTCCAGACAGAACTGACCGATCCGCTGACATCTGTACATCAAATGTGACCCCCATTGGATGGTAGCTCGAGCTGTCAGCCCCATTTTTCTTCCTCTGTGAAATACTGACATAGGAAAGTCTTAACAAGGAAACTGAGATTATGGGAAATGTCTTTCACCCCAGAGACAGCAGTGCTGGCTGTTATCTCTGCTCCCCAGCATTCACATGCATTCATTCCTGCCCAGAATGGTATCTCTGCAACTGGAAATCTCAGCTTTTTAATGGCTTTAATCAAATGGAAACAAGGCACCCCATTGGGATGGAGGGGGAGAGGTGGTGGGGAGGGACTGCACCATCCAAAATTCAAATTGACTTTTTTAATCTGCTTTGATTCACCTCTACTCTTCCACATTTCTTCCTTAATTCAGAAAAGGTACAGAAATGAGGCCAAGATACAGGTTTAAATAAGTAAAATACCATTGCCTTTCAAAATGTATGCTTAGAAAACTTACATAGGTAAAATATTTATACTAAGAGCTGATCAAGTGATTAAGTACACTTTAAAAGTTCCCTTTTTTTAAAAAAAAGTACATCTCTGAATCTCACATTTGAGTTCTTCCAGAGTATAAATCTTTATTTAATCTTAAGCAATAGAACTTCAGGTGCTGGATTTTACAGAACTCTAAAGAACGAGCAACTTTTGATTATTATGGTGTGAAGTTTTAATTTTTATTATGATTTTTTTGGCATCCAGAATTAAGAGAGAGATATCACTGCACGTGGACTTGCAAAATAGGTCAACTGTGTAAATTGGTTCAGCTTTCTTCTACGCTCCTTAGATGCTTCACCAATTACTACTTCTTTATACAGAGGCATCCAAATTTGCTCGTTATATCCAAATTGCTCATCATATGACATCATTTAACTCTTTACAAAGGATGGCTTGTTAGACAGTCAATTAACAGTGCATCTACAGTTGAATGTCTGATTGTATCCATTCAAGACAGTGAAGTTTCTGTAACAACATTCAATCTCCCCGGCAAGAGGCAGGGGTTGTTGTAATTTACTCAAATGTTTCTTCTTAAATGTGATTATAGCAAGTGGGTTTCCATTTGGAATTATTTTAATAATCAGGAAAGGCAAATGGATTTGTATAATGAATTAATATTTATTTCTTTTTCTTTCAAAACTTGCTAGAACAGAAACAATAGGCTGACTCTACTGGGAAGTCTGCTTGAGAAACACATTGTCCTGTGTATTCTGTTCTCCTTCAGAGTGCTACTCCCAGCTGCCTGGAAATAATGAGAATCTGGAAGGAGTGAAGGAACAGAAAAGTGCATTTGCCCATTAAAAGGAACTGTGTGGACAACACGTACACGCTCATCAAGCTGTAAGTGATAAACCTACAAATTCAGAAGAGGAAAAAAGTAGCATAGCCTTTTCAGTAAGACTTCTTCCCAAAGGCACTGTGCTTTGGCTGGATGCTATAGGCCTTCCCAAGCTTGGAGAGCTTTCAACCACATCAATAACAGGACGTTTCCATTAGTAATCGGATGAGATTTGATTTCATTTCATTTTATTCAGTTCAGTTCTTTCCACAATTTGAGCTTTCCCAGCAAAAAAATGCAAGTTCAAGAGGAAAGAAAACAAATATTCCTCCAAATCCCCCATGCTCGTGTTCTTAAGCTTTGTTAAATGCTTCAAGGTAAACAGCAAGCACTTTTAGTGATGGTTTCTGAGTAAGTTTCTGACTGGGAAGAGCGAGGAGGTGGCTGGTTTCTTAATGCACACTCTTCTGTGCTACTCAGGCAACACATGTTCAATCACTGCTTATAAAACAGCTTTGACAACACCGAGAGGAGCTTTTTGCTCGATGTTTGTTTAAGTGAAATTGTACCTATTTTAGAAGCAATGGCTTTTATTTCTTTTTCTTTAACATTTTTTGTTACACAGAAGCAACCCACAGTCTTAATAACAGATTAGTGAGTGGCTGTCTTCTCTGGAGACTTCATTATGATGAGGTTGCTCTGCATTTCAGCTTTTCTGAGAAGATATTTAGTGAAAACATAAGAAGGGTAGGGCAGAATTTTTAATACCTGAGCTTCACAAGAAGAAAAACAAGCAGGACATATCAGGAGCCCATACACACTGAAAATCACCCCGCTGCACATGATGCCTGCTTTCCAGAAAACAATAGGATCAGACTTTCATTTCTGAACACAGAACACAAACATCATATTCAGACTTTAGCAAAACATGTTTACAGAAAGCCCTGCATATTTATGGTACTATACTGGGCCTTGGACAAAGCTCTTCTTAGGTGAATAAAAGCATCAGCAAACTGAATTAGACTTGGAGCCTGAAACAGAGCACGTGCAGAACGCTTAGAAATGATTTTACAAAGCTGAATTTAATCATATTTAAGACAGATTACACTGGCAGGAAATTTAAAGCAGGGACTGTAAACCACTGTGCTGCTGTAAGCATCTCCTTGTTATTTCTTATGAAAGGAGCTACCACTGTCCTTTTTTCAGTCTGGGAAATGAGGGTCCCTCTTTGCTGTTATATTTTTCACGCACAAATGGTAACAAGGACTTAGCAGCACCTTTTCAGAGGCTCAGCTATGAACTTGGGATGACAAGGGTTGCAGGATGGATAGGGCTGGACAGGAACTCGAGAGGTCCCTGGTCTGGCCCTGGTGCAGCAGGCTCAGGGCTGAGGTCAGATGGAGCTGCTCAGGGCTGCGTCCCCTTGGGGCTGGAAACCCCCCAGGTGAAGCCAGCACAGCCTTGATGGGCAGCCTGCACCTCTGTCCTGCTGGCCCCAGGGAAAAGTTCTTCCCTGAGTCCCATCTCAACCTCTCTTGCTCGGTCTAGTCGATGCCCCCTGTCTCTCTGTCTCCCTACTCTTGACCACCTTCCCACAGGTACCGGGGGGGTTGCTGTCAGCCCCCAGTGGATCCATCTTCCCCAGGCTGAGCCAGCCCATCCCTCAGCCTCTCCCCAGGGGGGCAACTGCTCCAGACATTACCATCATGCTCTCAACACTCTAGAAAACAGCTCCTTCCCCTGAGGAAAGTGCATCCTGTTGTACAGGGAAACAGATGCAGTGAGTCGCGCTGACAGCCCTTGCCAACATCTGCTCTCTGTGTCAGGGATGGAGCTGTGTTCCTGTGTCCAAACCTAATTCTGCTACAGGCAGGATTACAGCTGAACCAGTGTCTTCTCTTCCAAATACAAGCTGTCTCTGCATTCATACAGCAGTAGAAAAGCTCCAGCACTCCCACTATATCCTGGGTTTGAATGAAGATGAAGTACCGTATGATTTCTTAACATCTTATCCTATCATCTGCCAAAGCTAACGATGCTATTTACAACTGGCTAAGCTCTGAGGAACGTGTATTCTTCAGGTATTAGGCATTCTGCTTGGTACCAAGGGGGAAATTCTGGTTACATTTCAAATACTATTTTCAGAACCGCTAGTCCACTCAGAAGCAGAATTTCTAGACATCATCTTCCCACCTTCTGCTTTCCTTAGTCCTCCTACCTAACCAAACACCATCCAACACAGACAGAAGAGACCTTCCGAGGTCTCTGTATAAATACTTACAGGAGAAATCTTACCAATGCTATTAATGGAAACTCTCTTAATTAAGTACTGTAAAATCCACTTTTGTAGATACAAGTCGTGTATAAACAAAGCACCCTGCATACTTCCCAAGAACTAAAGCTATTTTTGATGAGGCAGATCAGGCATAGACTCACCTGAATGATAATCTCTTTGGCATCACACAGTGATGCATCACAGAGCACTTTCATTAGTTGGCATGAAATATATAACAGCTGTCAACACTTCTGTTTCTGTCTGAGCAAAAGCAAGATACCTTGTAATGAAAAAAAGTATAAATATCAATGGGTGAGGTTCTCAGCTAAAGGATACAAATGACACAAGGTTCAAAACTAGGCACAACAGAACTTGGAGGTGTCAATCCTGAGCAAAAGGAAATACTTTATCCAGACAGAATATGTAGTTGCATCATTTAGATGTGGTGTTGGGGGACATGGTCTAAGGGAGAACTTTGTAGAGTAGGGTGAATGGTTGGACTCGATGATCCCAAGGGTCTTTTCCACCCTGAATGATTCTGTGGTTCTGTGAACTTTATTAATGCCTGTCTGGTATCTCCACCTCGGTCACTAGACATCTTACACAGACCATCAAATACCACACTTCCAGGGCTGTTCTGTAGTACACACGGACATAAGACACGGCCACATTGCTTAATAACATAACCAATCCCTAGAATATAGGATAACCCCAAGATGTTTCCTGATCAGAATATGTTATGTCATGATGAAAATGTACACGCTTTAATACAATATTGTCCTGGAAACAGCACTATTAAAAGCTCTGGCACACAAACTGAAACTTCCTTCCTCCCTGCTTCTCCTCATTTTCATTTTTGTCAGTTCCTTTTCTTTTAAGGCCTATCACACAGGTATTGCTAAGCATTTTTTATCCAGCTAACTCAAAATAACGTGCAGACTATCCTAGTGACATTGCCCTTCAACGAGTCAGAAATAATAATCACAAACTGAAGGCATTTGGGTTTATCTGGTAAAAATGGCTTGTGTACTCTGGTGGTGTTCACTTTTGTATTTGTTTTTATTGACCTGCTGGCTTCTCTTTACGCAGACTGAGTCACAGGACATCAATCTCATCCAAGGCTGATTCCAAAGAAGGGATTTTGATTTCAGGAGAGGAAGCTGTACCTACCCAAGAGGTGTTGAATGCTGCACATCTTCCAAAGGCAGTTCAAGACCTCTGCAGTTGCATTACTAAACACAGTTACAGGTTACTCGGGAGCCTATGGACAAACTTGTGGGTTTCTCACAGAAATATTTAAACCAGTTTCAAAGGTAACTGAAAAAGGCTTAACCTTTTTATTAAAAGGCTGCCCATTTGCTCATGAAAGCTGGAGAGTAGCCTAAAATATTCCCCTGTTCTGCATCAGCAGGTGTTTAGATCTGCAAATAAAAACTGTACCATGTACTATAAACTCAATTCACCTTCCTCTGTCAGACAGAGTATGTGAACAGGATGGAGAGAGCCAACAGGGAAGAAAATAATGTTTTACGTATGCAGCAAATGCTGCTTAATCTGGATTAAAAAAGAAAAAAGCAAGAAGTGCTCCCTGATCTGCAATTGCTTCTCCGGGATCTTCCTAAGGCCATGACAGAAAATGGAAGGTTTTTAATTAAGAGCTGCATCCTTACAGCATGACCTAGCACAGAACTTTCATCCCTACCTCCTGTGTCACCACAGAAAGATGTGTGCTAAAAGAAGTACACACCGATGCAGAAGAGCTTCTGATGTGTATGCTCAGCACTTACCGTGCTCTGACAAGCTCTGACACCCCTTGTCCAAATGCCCCAGCTGAGGTGCACACCCCACCCGATCGGTAACTGTGCTTCAAGTTAAATGCTTTTACTGGCAAGCTTTGAAGATCCCTTGGATGTGTCTTAACCAAAACAGACTGGGTAGCACCTACGTATGCTGCTACATCCCGCGTTTCTGGGAGTGATGCAACTGCTAGGGAGGGGTGGGGAGTGAGAAAGCACTGTGGGAGCTGCCTCTCAAACCAGCTGGGAGGCACCCAGCCCACTGTGCCTGGTGGCATCTCCATGGGATGCGAGGAGAGCTGCGTGGGGCTGCCAGGAGAGACTAGGTCCTTGCAGAGGGGAAGGAAGGGTGTTTGGCTCTATCAAAGTGCAAGAAGATGAAGCAGGGCAAGATGTTACATGAGCGTATGTTACTCCTCTTGCTAACAGGAACTGGAAGAATAAAGTCAAACGTAATCACTCTGCGAGCACTGCACTCTTGTCTTCAGTAGGGAATGCAAGCTTTAATAATACATAAATAAATGATTTCTAAAAGTTGCAAATGAGAGCTCAGGGCAACTCAGATGCAGGCAAATACTTAAAAAGAAATCAGCATTATTCACTAAGCACTTTACTAAATTGGTTGCATTTATATATGTACATTCGTGCCCAGAGAACAAGTCCAGCTGATATGATTTCTACAATGGGGAACAAAAAAAACCCCTAGCAAATCAACTTACCATGCTATTAAAGCTTCCTAAAACCAAACCAAAACCAAAACCCAAAGCAATTTTTTAGGGAGGTAATGAAAGAGAGAAGACAGACAAGTATAGTGATGGTATTAACGTTGGAAAGACAAGGAAGGAGAAAATAAACAATTACCCTTAAATACAGCTCTTAACTTTAGTTCTGCAACAGAACAAAGAACCAGAGCAATAACCACCACTTAAAAGTCAATAAAAGCATCAACTATTTGTAAAGGTCTTGCTAGCTAAACTCACAACAACCTCTTCATATTTCTCCTCCTTTATCCCTCTCCTGTTATGACACAAGGAGAGTGCTACAGCACCTTGCTACGCAGAGACAGCAGAAGAGGACATTCAGATGCAGCTGTAAGCAGAAGAAACAGTAAGAAGCAAAATTTAATCAAAAACTTGTAATTCAGAGCAACTGAATGTGGAAGAAAGCAGGTTTTGTTGTGACCACAGTAATCGAGTGTTTGCACTGAGTCAAGGTAAAAAAAAAATCACCGCACCATCGTCTATCAACCCTGTATCTAGAAGTACTAAATTATGGGCTAGGAGAGCAACGGGGCAGTTTCTGAAGTTGAGGAACAACAGCATTTATATATATCTCATTACCAAAAACATCTCAGACAAATAGAGCTTATTTTGAGGGGCCTGTGGAGGAGAAAAAGAATAATCAAAGCTTCCAGACTGTGCACTCCCAAGGAGCATAGAAATAAAAAAATGTAATCACCATTCCTTGAGCAGCAGCAGCTATGAAGCTCAACATCCTAGGGAGCACCCAGATGAATTTTCTGATGTCTAATAAGCTGGATGCTTGCTACAGCTCTTCCCTCAGTGGGGGCATCAACCTCATCTCTCTCATCGCCCTGGTCACCAGCTGTCTTGAGGTTAGTAAGAATTTTATCACTTTGAAATCTCTGCTCTTCTATTTACGTTGGCTGATTGATCCCCAGGGGTAAAAAATGACTTCAGGGCAATAAGGGGAGATAGCAGACAGGCAGTATTATTTTAACTTCATCTCCTTAGGAAACTATGTTGAAAAGAACACAGTCAGGACAAAAAAAGGAGAAGAAACAAACAGAAATCTCACATGAGAAAAATTTCTAAAACCAGAATTATTAAGTCAAGTACAACAGACATTATTTCACGTGAGGAAAGACAGATTTGGGAGCTTTTCACAAACAGATCACCATTCCTGACTTTCTAGGATTTCTGCTAAGCCATACTCTCAGCCTGCAATAAAAATCTGGATCATCCCCTTGTAAAAATGTAAACGCCAGAATCTTAATCCATTCTAACACAGCTGTTTGACTGTCCAAATACTTCTACCAGAAAAGATCACTTGGATTTGTTTTTGTTAATTCTCCCCTTTCACTGCTGGTAGCAATCCCACGGGTCCGGGTGGCCAGTCTAGATGCCACAGAGTGGAACAAATCAATCCCAAATCCTGCATTGCTTAACTGCTTGCAAAACTGTTGGAGGGAACACGGAGCATGCTAGGGAGGCACTGCAGTGAACGGAGGCTCTTCTGCCATCCAGGTAAGGAGAGAGCACAGAAATTTCCCTCACTTTTTCCCTGAAGCCAATCAAGAGGAAGCCATGCCCAGAGAAGTAAGCAAGGTCCTGGAGCATCTTCACCAGAAAGAGAAATCAACAAAGTACAGCAGAAAGTCTGGCAGGAATTCAGAGAATGTACAATATCCCACAAGAGTGACCTTTAGTTGATGGAGAAAACCACACAGGATTCCTCACACATTTTCATCTCAAGGTTTAAGAAGGAACTTTTGTACCTGCAAAGGAAGCAGGTACATTCTGAACGATTCATTATGGGTACTCTTCATTAACACTAACAGAAAATATTAATTGAGCAGGATAGATCAATAATGGACACAAGGGACAGATTAACAACATCACCTTCTGGACAGATTAACAACATCACCTGACTTGAGTTTCTCTCTCCTTGCATTTGATAATTTGCATCAGTATCCTTTGAATCTGTCATGATTTTGAAGGTCACATGCAATTTTATAGCATATGTTAGGCTGTTTTGCTTGAATGTGTAACTGTCATGACAAGTTTGAGACAAATCAAACAGGACTAGTCTCTATTCCAGCAAGTAGAATTAATTATTTCAAAACCAATCAACAAAACTAAACCCTCACTCTCATTATTGATAAAGTGGGTTGCTTTTAGAAGTTGAGTATTTCTAGTGAAGTTTCAATTTATCATTCTTCCATCTAAGTCATTTTTATCAAGCACGTTAATATTTCATAACCACTGTGACACAAACATTCAAGTTCTTAATTTCAATGGGAATATTACCAATTTAAACCAAACCAAAACCAAACCCCAGGCTGTTCTCATCCCCATGAAAGGTAAGAACAAAGTGTCATGGTCTTTTCTTCAGCTGTTTTCAAGGTCTCTGTTCTGATCAAATATTTCATCTAAACTGGTTTTTGGTAGCTGAAAAAGTGATGAAGTTTTACTGGGTAAGTCAATATGCCCTATCTATTTTCACATTCCTAATTCCTATAATGCAATGCCCCCATGGGCAGCTCAGATTTTCTTGGAATGATTAAAGTCTCATTACTTGTCAAACTTCAGATCTTTTAAGATTGGGCTTATAATCTTTACAATTGGCTATACCAACAGCATGCTGTAAATCTATTGCTTCAGGTGGATTTTGAATACTCTTTTACTTCTTCCTTCTCTAAAAGCACTCGCCTGCTCTTCAGAGTCCACAAATAACTTCTAACAAATGCAAAGGAACTTCATTCATACCTGAATTAAGACAAAAATAAGAATAATCATCTCTTACTGCCAACATTTTGTGCAAATCAGAAAGAACAGCTCTTGCCTTGCGAGTGGTCAAAGGACGCTGCTTGCAATCACAGAAAAGTGAAAGCCAATGATATATTTTAATTGATTTTCTAAGCTCATCTTTTGCATCGACGAACTTCATGTTAGTTGTTCATTGTCCCTGCAACTTTAATCACGGAGTTCAAGCACAAGGGTGTTGTGCTCATCTGCCTCATCAAATCTTTGTCAGAAATGCGTTAGAACATAACCAAGCCGTGTCATTATGTAAATAAAGGTGGTATTTTTACTTCGTGTTCTTACCACTGATTAATTTGACCATACAAGCATCATTTCAGAAAGGAGGTGTAGATCAAAATTGCACCTGGATTGCACTTGGGATTGGCTTCTCTGATGGAGAAAAAGTCATTTGAGTTTTCTTCTTGATGAGAGTCCGTCTATTTATGACACCTATTTCCAGTTTCCCTGAGCACTTCCTAAAGGTTAATCCCTAACGTTCACGACACATTAACCCCGCTCGGTCCGACCGTACGGAAGCATCTAGGACAGGGACAGGCTGCGACTTATCCACGGCCACGCTGACAACCTGGCACACGATCGAACATCGGACCCCACGTCCCCAGGAGCAGCCTCAGCAGCTACTTCATCTCTCACGCTCTTAGAGCATCCTCCGCTCTAACTTCCCCCGTCTCTTTCTTCCCCCGTGAGCCGGCCAAAGGGGTGCACAAAGCAACTGGCCGCCGCTGGGGGTCCCGGGACCGCTGGGGGTCCCGAGCCCGGAGGGACGCGCACGGTACCTGGTCGCTCCGCTCCGCCGGGGCTCGGCCGGCCGGGAAGGCTCCCGTTTGCAGGCGCAGAGCAGGCGTTCCCTCCCGCGCCTCCCGCCGTTTCGGTGTGGGAGGAGAAGGGGGGTGGGGGTGTCCCCTGCCCTCACGCGGACCGGGCCATCGAGCCACCCACGCCCGGCACGGCCCGGGACGGAGCGGGACGCCGCCCTGCGCCGCTCCCCTCTCGCCCTCCCGCCGCCGCCGCCGCCGCCGCCGCCACTTACCCGGCGCCGGAGGTGCCGCTCCCGCGGCCCGCGGGTCTCTGCCCTCGGCCGGCGCTGCGCCGGGAGCCGCGGCCGTGCCGGGAAGCGGCAGGCTGCCGTACCCGCCCTGCGGCCGCACCGCCTCCCCGCCAGCCCGCCCGGCCTTGCCGCCTGTCCCGGCAGGGAGCGGCGCCGGGGGGGCCGGCGCTTATGAGGTGGCACCTCGAAGGGGCTGCCAAGCCTGGAGGGGGCGGACCGCCCGCCTGAGCTGAGCCATGGTGCTGGCGTGAGGCTCGGCTCCCCAAAATAGCGAGTGTGGGGTGGTCCAGCTTGTCGTCCCCACCGCCCCTCCCAGCTGGTGTCAGCAGTCGGGAGAGGGGACCCGGCTGTGGCCTGGGATCTCACCCCCCTCACCTCCAGCGAATGTGGAGGGACATGTCTCTCAGGGTCCCTGGCCCCCGTGGCCCTCCCAGGGGCACGGGGCTGTTCTTCAAGCTGATGGCGGGGAGGAGAGCAGGTCACGGTGCCCAGTCACCCAAAAATAGCGGGGAAAGATACAGCTCTTACCCGGAGTCGTCTGCATTTTAGTCTCAGTTTTTCACATTTCACATTGTGGTTTTTTGGCTGCAATCCCTCAATCTGCACCAGCAAAATGACACAGGACATCCTCCTGCTCCTGCTGGACGCAAGCAGCCAGTGTCTGACAAATTCTAGTGTGAAAACAATGCAGAAAGTTGGCACCTGGATGTAGCCAGCCACATGTGACCCTTTTTGGCTACAAACTTATTAAACCACACAAGGAGAGGCCTTGGTGCAGCTGCACTCGGCTGGCCTAAGACTTCTGGCCTCTGGGATGGGCCTTTATGCAGGAGCTTGAAAAAGCTGGGTCCGAAATCAGCAGTCTCTGCATGTTGCCTCTTAAAATGTTGCCCTGTGAAGAATATTGCAACTTCTGTGTCTTCGTTATCTCATTTCAGAGTACCTCAAGGCACCAGCACATTCCCTACAGCTGGATGCGTAGGACCGTATTACACCAAACTGGCTTTGAAAGCTTTTAAAAGACCTAGAAATTTTAAGCATTCATTTTTAACATAGTTTGTTGAGAGTAGCAGAGTCTAGACTACCTATTTTGAAATCCCTTTAAACTGTTTTGAAAATGTCACTGCAGCCAATCCTGACATATCTTGAGCCTTTATCCAGCCACTTCCCTAGATCCAGTCATAGCCACGTGACAAGGGAACCTGCATAAAAGTTTTGCATTTACCCAGATATTCTGAGAACTGGATGGATTCAGCTAAGGATGGGTATCATACTTGGGGTTTTCAGTGCTTACAGTACAAACTAGCTCACGTTTTTTATTATATTTACTGGTGATAACAAATAAAGGGAGTTGGAGGGTTAGAATTTTATTTAATTTTGAAACTACAAGTTTGTGTTCCTGAACCTAAAATTCCTTGGGTTTACTTTTTGCATTTTTCTGGTGTGACCTAGAATACTTAGGATTTATTTTTAAGACTATTTAAGCCGGGCTATTATGGTAATCCAATTTACAACAGGAACATTAAACACCTAGTTACTCAGGTGATGGTTTAGAATCGGTTGAGTACCTTGCATTTTTATTAGAGCTTTCCAAATGTCGTCTTCGAGTAGAAGAGCTGTAGTTGGGAGTCATGCCAATACTCCTTCTAAAATAGTTTTCTTAGAAGATAATTTACTATATGGAAACACAGAACTGTCTGGGTTGGAAGGGACATCTAGAGGTCATCCAGTCCAACCCCCCTGCTGAGAGCAGGCACAGATCTCCTTTAATGATCAGTCTGACATTTATTTTATTATTTGGGCAGATGGTTTTATTTCTCAAAAAAGCTTTGTGACTACTATTTTTAGCTTAATGATGAAAATAATTGGCAGCTCTCTTGCATTTTCTGGGTTATAAGAAAGGTTTATGCAGAAAAATGAACCTTCAGTTATTGTCCTACAAAGCTAGTATTTATACGATAGATTTACATACAGCAGCTCCCCTTTTTCCAGCAGAAAGTGGAATTCAGTGTGCTGATCACCTGTGGTGCTTCGTTTGCGTGAGCACACATGAGGAAAGAAGAATACACCCCAGCACCATACATAGAATCCTAGAATCATTAGGGCTGGAAAGGACCTCTAGGATCATCGAGTCCAACCTTCATCCTAACATCTCTCTATCCATTAGACCAGAGCCTCAAGTGCTACGTCCACTCGACCCCTCCAGGGATGGTGACTCCACCAC
>JANHGN010023641.1:0-32716 GCA_024605025.1 Megaceryle maxima | reverse complement strand
GCTTTCTGATTCCTAAGCGATCCCGGTGTTGAGTTTGGTTGGGCTGTGTTTTTGTGGGGTGGGTGAACACTGATCTTTTTATTTTCTTTTTTTTTTTTTTTTTTTTTTTTTTTTCCTTGGGAAGTTCTACTGTAACAGTGCCTCAGAGTCTTGTCAGAGATGGGATCTTGTGACCGTGCAACAAGACTTGCAGATAACTGTCTAATCCTTCCAGATGCCATCCGTACTTCAAAGTCCAGAGGCACTGGCTGGCTGCTGCCATGCATTCTGCATCAGTGGTGCCAGACTGTGCTGTGCTGGTTTGGGCTGGTGTAGAGTTAATTTTCTTCACAGTAGCTGGAATGGGGCTGTAGTTTAGATTTGTGCTGGAAACGGTGTTGATAACACGGGGGTGTTTTTGTTATTGCTGAGTGGTGCTGATGCAGAGTCGAGGCTTTTTCTGCTCCTCACCCCACCAGTGAGCAAGCAGAGGAGGCTGGGAGGGGACACACCAGGAACAGTTGAGCACAGCTGACCAAAGGGATATTCCAGGCCATATGACATTATGGTCAGCAATAAAAGCTGTAGGAAGAGGGGGATGTAGAGTGATGGTCCTTGTCTTTCCAAGTTGCTGGTCGGTGTGATGGAGCCCGGCTGTCCTGGAGATGGCTGAACACCTGCCTGCTCATGGGAACTGGTGAATGATTTCCTGGTTTTGCTTTGCCTATTAAACTGTCTTTATTTCAACCCGTGAGTTTTCTCACTTTTCCCCTTCTGCTTCTCTTCCTCATCCCACCCTGGCGGATCAAGCGAGCGGCTGGGTGGGTTTTAGTTGCCAGCTGGGGTTAAACCACGGCCCACGTGTCTTCATTTCTGACTCTGGGCTCCAATGGACCCATTGCAGCAGGAAAGGCAGCAGGTTGTACTGTCATCTCTTCAAACTCTTCCTCTAAGAAGCTGCAGCTTGAATTTGACAGGTTTCCAGTCCCAAAGCAGCTGAGCTGGCTATCCCTGCAGTGGGCTGAGGATCAGCGCTGTGTGGGCAGGAAGATGTTAGTGACAAAAGCAGACACAAAGGGGCAGATAACAATGTCCTGTTGCAGGTTACCTTGATGAAATCCATGGGCCCTGCAGCCTCCCTGGAGACAGTTTGCAGTGATGCTGGTTGTCACCTGCCTTGTCATGGCAGGTGATTGTCTGCATGGTGTCAGTAGCTCTGTGCAACACACGTGGTGGATTCAGGCTGCAGTGCCTGGTGCTGATGTGCTGTTGAGGGAAACCTCACAGGGGTTGGGGTATAAAGAAGAGCAGATAAGTCCCTGTGTTTACCTGGTCTCTACTTCTTTTTGTTTTCATCCCTCTGTACTCTGAGAAATGCTCTAGATGGGGCATTAGGTGATCAGCTTTGGTCTTCACCTGCTACTTCTGCTCTTCAGGGTGACAAGGAAGCTCTTTAGCTCCCCATACAGTCCACCTAATGCCCGGATAGACAACCAGCCAGAATGGCTCTTGGCATTCCTTCCTTCTCTCTATCCCCTTCCCTTTTGACTGGGATAATGACTTTTCAGGCAGCCCTTGAAGTGCCTCTTGCATCTGCCTTTTGATTTGAATGCCTCTTGCCTGCTGACCCTTCTTACGGGCAGTCGGCTTAAGTGTGGCTCTCCTAATTAGTTTTGCTTTAAATTAATCTTTTGAAATAATTTTATCAAAAAGAAGAACCCTCCTACCCACTCCCTCGTTTTATCGCCTTGTTTTCATGCATGGTCTCTGGGTTTATTTCTCTATTTCCCTTGTCTCTAGATAGGACGTCATTTGCATATTTGATTAAGCTCCATATGTTATCAGGGAGCCAGTTGAAAGAACAGCAAGTCCCTGATAAGGCACTGTGCCACCGTCTCTTCCTTTCTCCATCCTCCACTCTATCCCCCTCACCATCCTGCAGCCATGTCTGTCCCCTAAATCACCTCCGTGACTGTCCCACTTCTGTCTTCTCCCTTTGGCCAGTCAGATGACTGGTCTTTGGTTCAGCCCTAGTTAGGTGTTGATGTAGACATCCCAATTTGGCAGCTACTGCCTGAAGGAAGGAGGAAAAGTGCAGAGAATAGGAACTGAGAGTTGGTGAAGCCCTACATCATGACAACAGGGTCCAGATTCAATTCCCTGCTCTATGATGACCTTCAAAGGATCCTATTGTGTCCACAGGATGTGTGGTGTGTGAAAGCTGCTTATTCCCACTGTTCACTTGTTATATTGTCCAAGGCTTAGTCAAGAGCATCAGCTGGACTACTTGCTGCAGCAATTTGCTGCAGGCTGGATTGAGATCTTTAGCTCATCTCCCAGGTGATAGAAGTGACTTCTATGTAGAGACAACAGCGTAGGGTCAGAGTGGCTGAAAACAGAATGGCCATGGATGAAGAGTTTTGACGTGTCTTTCTTTAAATGTGTGTACATCCTAAAAGTCTTAAACTCATCCCTTTCAGGCTTTGTTCTCTGGTTGTTGCTCTGTGAAAACAATTTGCCTTAAATAGTTCCTCCAGCCCACCTCTAGGAACCCTTTAATTTGAAATAAGTTGTGGATACCCCCCAAGGGGTTTTGGCTATTGAAAAAGAGCCTTTCCCTCAACTGACATCCAAAGTGTAGGAACAAGAGGTTTGATTTATGAGCCAGTTCTTAATTAAAAGGTAAAAAGGAATGTGCATCCCTTAGGATAAGCAACTTTGGGCTTGGGCTAATGCAGAGGGTCTCTTTCCACCTTTCCCTTGTATATGCTCAGACTCCTCTCTCTGTGGCAGCCCCTTGCATCAGAGTGGTGGTCACCAACCCCTGCTAGGGTTTTAAGGTCATCTCTACATCCACCGCTTGTGAATGCTGCTGGTGTCATTTGAAAAGCCAAGAGGAGGAAAACAGAAATAAAACCCCCCTTGCTCCTCTCCAACTTGATATCTTCTCCTCATGCATCTTTCATTTGAGTTTACTGACTTTGGCTTGTGATGCTTCATCATCATCATCACCTCTCTTGTTTCATCTTGGTAGCAGCCTGGCTTGAAGAGCAATCGAGCTTTGATGGATTGCTGGTTGTTGGACTTGTGTGTGAAGCTTGGGGGGAAGCATGAGAGAGCTGTGCTGGTTTTGTAGACCCCAACCCATATGGTGTCTGCAGGAGTGAAGACATGCATCATTATGCAGGGATCTGTTCCTGCTTCGTCTGACACTTGCCTCTGTTGTTGTCTCCAAAACCCTGTCAGTAGCCTTTCACCTCTCTGAAATGGAACCATATGGAGGAGCTGCAGGTTCCTGGCCCTTTCTGAAATTAGAAAAGCTATCATTTCTGGGTAAGGGGTAGAAATACCGACTGAAGGCTTGACCAGGACAGTTAATCAAAGCTGTGGCTCCTGCAAAGTCCCCATGGTGACTAGAAAGCATCTTGCTAGCTGTGATAGCAGCAGCTAAACCTGTAGATTTGCCTGTAACCTGATGGTGTCAAATTTAAGGTTAGTGTCAGTAGTGTCTTTTTTTTTTTTTTGTGAACTTGACTCTGTCGTTGCTTGATTTTCTTCATACTGGCCAGTGTTATATCAGCTATGACCCCAAGGATGATCATTCATCCCCTAAATTCAAAAGGGGTTGCGTTAGAGTGGTGTTGCAGTGCAAGACCCCAGAAGGCAATAGCTTTTCTAACTAGGTTGATACCTGTACTTGACTAAAGACAGCCAGACTGTTAACAGAGTTATCCTTTCCATGGGACATGTCCCATGGAAGACCACTCCTGTTAAAGGTCGTTTTCCTGTATTGGCAATGTTACATCAAGTACGTGCTAATTCCTCCAAGCTGGGATCCCCCTCGGTGCAGGGAGCCTAGAAGTGTGTGCTGGATAAGTTGAGCACTCCAAGGCTCTAATGGAATATGATTTGGGACCCTAAGGGTGTCAAGAGAAGCAAAGTAGAGGAAAGTTAGGAACCAGTTATCTGTGGGTTTCAGCTCTGTCATGCTAAACGTGTTCTGCTGATGATTCACGGGGCTGGGTCACTTTGGATAACAAAGCACAAACTCTCAAGGGACTTTGGTGGGTTTTGGAAGCTTTGCTGATTGTTTCTTTTCTAGCTA
The DNA here is from genome assembly GCA_024605025.1 of Megaceryle maxima. Lineage (NCBI taxonomy): Eukaryota > Metazoa > Chordata > Aves > Coraciiformes > Cerylidae > Megaceryle > Megaceryle maxima. The sequence continues at coordinate 28,632 of JANHGN010023641.1, read as the reverse complement.
ACGTGGTATGTTGGCAAAGGACCCAGGCACACTTGTATCTAGAGCATCCTGGAAATGCAAGCCACTGTTCCTCCTGCCAGCCCTGCTGGTGTCCCACCCCGCTGGGATACTCATGGCTGTGGTCTGGAGTCATCTTTCCTTTTGACTTCTTGTAACTTTTTTTTTTTTTTTCTTTTTTAACTGAGCCTGGCAATAAATTCCAGTGATGTCAGGGAAAAGGTTATCGCTGAGACTGGCAGAGACCTCATCATATTAATTTTTCAGAACTGTTCTGATGAAAACTAATTAAACATAACGACCAGCGCTGCACAAATGTCCCTGTGTTCGCCTCGTTTGTCATAGGGTTGATTAGGGCCGGGTTATCGGGGGGAGGTTGACTTGTGATATCTGCTGGGGTGGATGTGGTTTCACATGTTACAGGCACTTTGATCTTTTCCCCACTGCTTACAAGTTTCTGTGGGTTTCTCTTGCATTTTGTACGCAATCGATTTATCTCTTTGGGGTCTAAGGGAACGTATCCTGCCCTTCAGACAGCATCTCTGCCTTGGTGACTGATAGGACCTTGGCATCCTGTTAGCTTTGAGGGTTTTTTTTTCTCTTTGAGAATATTCTTTTTGTAAAACTTTGTTGTGTAAGACAATAGCAAAATGAGTTAAATTAAAAACACCACCAAACCCTCAGATCTGTACCAAATTGAAAATGATCTTTTTAGCAAAACAAACAAACCTCCAACGCTCTCAAAGTTTTATGGTCTATGAAACAACCCGTTCTACTCCTCCCAGTTTTGTGTTATCAGCAAACTTGTGGAGGATACACTCTGTCCCCTTGCCTAGGTCACTGATGAATATGTTAAATAAGACTGGAGCCAGTACTGGCCCCTGGGGAACATGGTTACAGGATCCAACTCGACCCTGTACCATTGATCATGACCCTACTCAACCAGCTCTCAATCCACCTCACTGTCCACTCATCCAACCCACGTTCTTTTCCCAGGTAATTAGTGATAGGATGAGAGGAAATGGGCGTAAGTTGCCCCAGGGGAGGTTTAGGTTGGATACGAGGAAATATTTTTTTATGGAGAAAGTGGTGAGGCCTTAGAACAGGCTGCCCAGGGAGGGGGTGGAATCACCAGCCCTGGAGGGGTTCAAAAGCCATGTAGATGTGTCAATTCAGGACATGGTTTTGTGGTCCTGATAATGTTTAATAGATGGTTGGCCTTGATGATCTTGAAGGTTGTTTCCAACCTTAATGATTCTGAGTTTCCTAATGAGGCTGTTATGGGAGACAGTGTCAGAAGCCTTGCTGAAGTCAAGGTAGATGACATCCCCTGCTTTCCCCTCATCTAACCAGCCAGCTATGATATCATAGAAGGCGATCCTGTTATACTCCCCTTCACACTGAGCCTGACTGCATGTTCCTGTCCTCTCACTTGGGTCTATAGTCATGCTTGTCTCATGCTGCCTGAAGGTACACGTAAGATCCGTGGAGAACGAATCTCAGGGGAGGAGGACATTTATGTCTTCGGCGTGGCTCAAAACAGGCTTGGATGTGTGGAAGTGCTTGTACAAGCGATGGGAATCCTTGGCTGGGAAGAGGTGAGGAAAAAAGCTTCTGTCTACCCCTAACAGAGAGCAGCAGGCCACTGGAATGGTTTGGCTATAGTCTCGCTTGGTACCCTGATTTCTGGGCCTTATGGTTATTTGACCTCTTCCCATCTCCCTTTTCTGTTTTATTTTTTTGTTTGCTCTTTTTTTGTGTTGTTTAATTAGCTCTCTTCTCACAAGTATTTCTACTGTGACATGTAAAAGTCAAAATCTTTTGATGCTTTCAAGCCCCACCTCCCCTTTGCGACGCTGTAAATTAATTCCCCAAATCCCACCTAAATGCTGAATTTTTTGGCTAATTTACTATTCATGGAGAAAAAGAAAATGTTTCCAAATTTGTGTCTCTCTGCTTTGCTTGCACGTCTATCTGGAGAGGTGCAAGATCTTGTGAGACTGCTGCATTTAGGCTCTTTGTTAAACTTCTTCTGCCGGGTTGGCATATTTTTGTCTGCTTGGAAGCTGGAGAATTGAACTCACCTGGGAGCCACAGAAGTGAAATAAATTATCATAATATAGCAGGGAAAGAAAAGAATTCTTAGGATGGTGAGTAGTGTGGGGCTACCCTGGTGTATTATGTCTGTTCATTTAGAGATGTAATGTGGCTTGGGGCTGCGTGACTGAGGTATTCTTATTTTGAGGGAGGAGGGCTGCTTGGGCTGGGGGAATGCAGGCAAATGTAACACCTAAATGCTGGAAGTCCCAAATGCATCCTGACACTAATTGTTAGTGACTATAACAGCAAGCAAATGCTGAGCATTGATTGGGAATTCTTTATTTTTAAGGCAGCCTCTCATTTTTAGGGCAATCTGACTTTCTGTTTTAGGAGATTGATGGTGCTGTAAAGCAGTGATGGGGGCAAGAGATTAAAAGACCTGTTGTAATTAGTATTGCAGTGCTCTGCCATTATGAAATTGTTGGTGTAATCACAGAATCACAGCGTGGTAGGGGCTGGAGGGGACTTCTGGATATCGTCTAGTCCAACTCCCTTGCCAAAGCAGGGTCACCCAGAGCAGGTTTCCCAGGATTGCATTTGGATGGGTTTTGAAAGCCTCCAGAAAAGGAGGTTCCACATAACGCATGTTTGTGCAGATGCAGGACCAAGTTGTTAGATGTACTACTGTCCTAAAAAGGATTTGTTTTTAAGGGAACCTCATAAGGGGAGATCTGAACCCTACTCCTCCTGAAAGCTCCAAGAAAAGTCCCAGGTCATGATGGGGCAAGAGTCAACAGGAGCTCATTAACCACAAACTCATGATACTGTCATCATTAAGAAATCAGCATATTATGGATATTATGCTGTTGGGCTCTTTGGTTGGTTGGGTTTTTTTCCCTTGAGTTTTCCTCTTGATCCTGTTTTGCAGCCCCTGTCTGTCTCCTGCTCTGTGATATAGCCCAGGCCACCGCTCTGCTGCTTCCTACCCTGTTAAGGAAATCTCAGGCTCTTTCCTCTTGGATCTCACCTGGACATTGTTATGGAAGTGCTGCCCTTCTCCTTGCTGCAGAAGGCAAGCCCTTCGAAGAAAGATGATATCACTGGCACTAAATATATACCAGCTAGCAGGCCTCTCGTCCGTGCCGGGGATGCTCTGGCAGGCTCTGACGTGACTTATTTTCTATTTTATTTTGCCAATTCTGTCAGTGGCAGGGGATTTCATTAACTGGTCTTCAATTGCTTTTGCAAAGATCTCAGCTGTTATTTGTTTGTTCCCCTTCTCCTGATAGAACCCTGTGCAGTTCCCTCCTCCGAGGTGCATGGATCAGCCATGTCACCTGGTTTCCAAACCTACTTCTCTATTTTGTTTGTTTATTTATTTTTTTTAGACAGAGCTGCAAAGTTTGGAATTGTGGTTGAATCTCCAGAATCAGCTGAGGTCTTAGCAAGGTTTGTCCCATATACGTTCACTGGGATAGTCAGTGTATGTTGCTCCTGGATCTTCCTCACATCTGTTGCATCTTATGGATTGTGTATGACCCCACTTCCTCTGCTGTCTTGTCAGCTGGTTCCTTCCTTCCAATAGCTACCTTGCCTGGCTGTCCTTTTACCTTGCCTTTTAGCGTATTTCAGGTTTTCCTCTTCCACATCTTTCATGCCTTATCCATAAGTAGCTTCCTTCAGACCTCCACAGTTCAGCTGGTTGGCCCTCTGGCCCTGTTCATCTTGCATGTCTAAGGTTTGATCAGAGCATCACATTAAAAAATAAGGAACCTGAGTTCAGTTTCCTGCACTGCTGGTGACTTTTTATGGACCCACCATTAAAAAAAAAAAAAAAAAGGAGGGTGGGGATTAATCTTACTAAAAGTAGATCTCTATCCAAAGGAGGTTTTGTCAACTCCCTTTCCAGTCCAGCAAGAGAAATGAGACCTTTCAGAAGACATCACCTTCTGAAGGAGACTGAAATTGCCAATTTTAGGTCAGATGAATTGTGTCCTAAAAAGGTCCCTTTCTCTCCATTAACAGTAAAGGGAACTGAGGGCAACTTGTTCAGATGTAAACACCCCTTATATCTCTGTTCCCTGCCTGTAAGTGACAGTAATGGTGTTTCCCTGCTTTTTCAGGGGTCTCGTCAACTACTAATGGTTGTGAGGTGCTCCAACATTATGATAATAGCAAAACTCAGCACAGGGTTATCTGATGTGTGACTTTTTTCCTGCTGGAATTTGATTAACATGCTCAGATGAGGCCATTTCTTTCATCCTTGGTAGTGTCCTGTATTTTCTTCATTCTAATGCATGTGACTTATCCAACCTCTTCTACGAAGCTCGGTTGTTCTTACCTGGCACCTAAAGGTTGCAAAGAGTCTGTGGAAGATGGCTTGAGAGTGGGGACGCTGGGCTTCAGCAGAGAAGAGACCAGAGGGGCTGACAGCAGACCCAGCACATTTGCACCCCAAAGTGATTGAGTCTTTGATTGCTAAAAGCTTAGGAAAAAGGAAACCAAACAACTTCAGGCTCATTTAAAAGGGAGCCTGCAGAATTTATGGCATCTGCAGTGACTGGGGCACTGCCAGCAAATTTAGAGAGTTACTAGTAGATGAGGAGGCTGGTCTGTTGTTGGGATCACCCATCTGACAGTTGCAGTGATCCCGGGGCTGGCTCTGATGTTATTCTGGTGAATTCTGCTGCTGCCTGTGGGCAGGGGTATCACATTAGAGTGCACCAGCCCCTGCTGATGCTCTGGGACACACTTTGACAACGTATTTTGGAATGGCCAACTGACTTTCGTGTGTTTTGGAGCCTCAGGTTGGTAGGATGGGGTGGATTAAAGAGAGGAATGATTTAGGCAAGCAAAGATGCAATCGAGATACTTTCAGAAGTACTTAGGGGTTTGATTCCAGTTGCGGGAGGAACTTGCAATCAAAAGGGCACAAGTAACTGGAGCAGGCAGACACTGAAAGCGGAAAGTGTGGAAGGGAGCAAGTTTCTTAGAAGGATCTGAATGAAGTGAAGCAGGTGGCTGATGGGGAAAGGCCAGATCAGACTGGGGGTGATGCAGAGAACACAAGGGCACGAGGAGTAGTCAGGGGGGGAAACCCAAGCCCCTCTGTATGACATAATGGCAGAGCAGGAACCCTTGATCTATTCCTGGCTCTGTTGCAGATTGCAGCGTGACCTCGGGCAAAACGCTTTCTGCTCTCCACGCCTCCTACGCGCTTCTCTACATTCTATATGAGTTCTTGGGGAATGGGACTGTCACTTGCAACGAGCATGTCCTGCACCAAGCACAGTGGCACTTTGATTTCCTCTTGGTTTCAGAGGCAGCCGAACCCTTAGTTCAAAGCTGGATGTTGTTGGGGATCAGCTGCACGATTTCCACTTGCGAGACTTCCCCGGTAAATCTGAGCAGTGTTTTGGGCAAGGGCTTCTGCTGAGCTCTTTTAACACCCGACTTTTCTCAACCCCCTCCACCATGAGTCTCTGTGGTACACAGGAATGCTGTGCTCTGCCCTCCCTGCCCCCTCCCACCAGGTTGATCATAAATTAGGTTCTGATGTGGGTATTGAATTTCCCTCCAGCTGCTGGAGCTGTGGCACATCTGTGGTCCTCCTGTGGTTAATGGCTTCACAAAAACGAAGCAATAAAGGTTATGATGGCTGTGTTTTAACCTCATGGCCCTCATTCTGTTCGACAGGAGTGTTTCTTGGGAACAGTTAAAAACCCACTGCCTGCATTTTAACTATCTCCAAGTGATGTGCCATCTTTAAGCAGTTTTTATGAAGTGATTTTATTTTTGAAAGTTAAGAAAGCTGAAGCATCTTTTATCCCCCCTCCCCCTTAACCTCAAGAAAGATGAGTTAACTCTCCAAGATAAACAAACCTGTCTCTAAATTAGGCTGGGATTTAACATTTACATATGACAAAGAAGTCAGTGCAAAGCAAAAAAGTGAAGGGGAGGGTTGAGGAAACCTCACTTAGCTTGAAATCTTTTGGTGTAAATCTGTAGTGTTTTTCTAAGGGGTGCAGGTGTGTGCATGGTGGGGATGATTTGTCTGTTAAGAACAGCTCTGGTCACTGATGAGCCCTTCAAGGGACAATGCTTCTTCTCTCTCCCAAACCTACTGTCTGTTGTGAAAAACCATGATCCGGAAAACCGAGATGTGACTTTGGACACTGAGATTTTGCTGCGTCAGAAATACTGGGACTTTAGCAGAAGAAACCAAGCCCTTTTCAGGTGTTTTCTCCAGAGTCCTCCTGTCCTGATGAATCCTGTTAATTTAGGAAAGAAAACTTGGCTCTTGTCTAAAGAGAAGCCCTGGTGCTCTGATCAAGACCAGGGTTGTCTCTGCTGGGTGTTGCAGATGCTACTTAATGTGCCACTCAGAGATTTTCCAGCCGTAGGATTTGGCTGCCCAGCAGATCAAATCAATAATGTATTTATCCTCCCAGCTCTGCTGACAGGTATGGAAGTGGTACTGTCCCTGAGTTGCAGAGAGAGCAAAACTATTCAGGCTCTGTACCTGGATGCCTAAAGTGAATTTACCTGAAAAAGAGGTAGATATTTAATTTTAAGGAAGTGGTCCAGATCACCTCCCAGCCATGATGGCCTTGTGTACACAGTCAGCAGAGTTCAGATCATCGCTTGTATCGCTGTCCCTGGGGATAGCTGCCCATTTATTTTCTATACAAATAACTCAAATCCTTAAGGGGAGAGTCATGAACTGCCCTGCCAGTGCAGATGTGCTGCAGGGGTATGTGACTCCACGTGAGACACCGCAGGAGAAAGTCTGAACTTGCACAGGCTATAGGAGTTGTGGCACAGGACAGGGGTCAACCTCAAGGTCTCTAGAACAAGATTATTCCCTTCATGAGTTATTGTACTGCACTTGGGAAAGAAGGGTGTGTTGTTTGTTTTTTTTTTTTTTTTTTTTTTTTCCTCTGACCTGGTTTCCACCCTGAATTTTGTTTTACCCCTCTTATGGTTGTACACAAATCCCACTGTCCTCTAAGTCTGCTGAGCCAGCCTCTTGGAAGAGATAAACAATCTCATTTATTTATTTAACTCGCTATTAATTGCAAAGGATGACCCTTCACTCATCTGTTAGGAAGCATATAGACTTCCTCTCTGCGGGTCTTCCAAGAAGCTTGAAGCTCAAGCACGCTCGGCATAAATCCTGAGAGGGGCCCTGGGACAGTTTTTGAGGAACATGGGATCTGATGTTAGAGCTAATGAGCTTGTTATGAGACATAGTCTGGTCTCTTTAGCTGCTCTATCCTTTGCCACTGTGTCCAGCCTGTCTGCAATTAGGAACAAGGTCTGTGACATTGTGCTTTATACCAAATCTGCAATGAGACAAAAATGTCTGATTCTCACTGAACAGAGGAGAAACTCATGATCCTCACAGTACGAACAAATTTTTCTTCTTTATGACTTGAATTCTTTAGAAGTCCCTAAGGACTTAATTTTTAAACTGGATTTTTTTTTCCTTTTTTATATAAATATATATATAAAACCCCCAAGAGCTACTGCCCGCTTTTTCTTGGGCTTTAGAAATCACAACAGTGTTAGCCCAGGTAGTTGAAGCTCTAACTCTGGACAGAGCGATTATGAGGGATATGTTAAGTAATTAATATTGATATATTGACAGGGCAGAAGGGAAAAGAAGAGTATCTGGATGGCTCTGATAGATTGGAACACACAGGTCTGGGTCTATATTGCCTCCTTGTCCAAGATAACTCCTGCACCGTGTCTGTAAGAGGTTGGTAGCAATGCAGAGTGTAAATCCAAGAGGCGAGACCACCCCTGCAAATTATTTACTCTTCTATGTGCATGACCAGTTAAATTGGAGAATACAGGCAGGGAAGTGACTTCAAGAAGTCTTTCGATCCCCTCTGCCCCCAGGAAAAGCCACTGCAGCTAAACCATTCATTTGGGATGTTCAGGTTAACTTGGCCATTGTAGTGTCTCGAGGAAGACCCCCGCAGTCCAGTGGTCTCTGCCTGCCTTAGCTCATTTCTGACTGTTGTTTTTGCAGGTTTCTGACCTTATTTGATGTTAATGAATGTCACAACCCTCCAAGCTCTATCCTATAGCTGGGGACATGCTCTTCTGGGGGCTTGTCCAGTCGTCGTCAGCCAATTCATGTGAATTACCCCATTCATTTCAGTCCCATTTGCTCCCTGCAATCCATTATCTTCACCTTTCTTCCCTACCATTAATATCACCCAAGCTGCTCTTTTATTTTATTTTTTTTTCCTTCCACTGGAAACTTTAAATTGATAGATATGTTAATTGGTGTCATTACAACAAACGGTCCTAGGCACACTGCAATTCAGGCAAATGTTTCATGTTGCCATTTAAATGATGAGAGGTTTTTTCTTTCTTTTTTTACGCTACTGACAGCTACTTGTGTTTAATTCATTTAAATTTTGTTAGGAGGGGGGAAGTTATCAGGATTGCATCATTAAAAATGCATGCTTGGGTTATTCATGCATGTTTCATAGATCCCTGTGTATGATCCATCATAATTCAACATTAGCCAATGGGGATACCAAGTGGAAAGGGGCTGCTGAGCATACATGTAATTCAATTACACCCATGACGTCACATTGATTGGATTCTTAATGACACCTCCAAGCCATGCTGTGAACAGAACTGGGCAAAAAGAAGCTTTCCACTGGGGCTGCCTGTGTCTAGGAACACAAAGTTTGTGTTACTGCTTCCCATCTGCGGGAGTTTGGATCCGATAGGAACTGGGCAGCTGCTTTGGAGCTGCTCAGCAGCCTGAGCTGAAGGCCAGGCAGAGGTGAGCTCCCTCAGGCAGCCTGGCGTGAACCTTGACTGCTGTAGGAGTTGTGCTGCTTGGGCAGAAAGATGATGTTCTCCCTGGTGGTCAGTGGTGTTGCTGAAGTGCTTTTACAGAAGGATAATGTGTCATGGTGCAATAAATCCTCCTAATCTGGTGTAATTCTGCTTAGATTAGAGCACTGGTTTGATTAAAACTCCCTTCTTGGTGGGTGAGTGTGGAGCAGTGCCTGGAGCTACTCCCAGCAGCTGAAAAGGGAGATGGGAGATGTAACTGGTGACACCTTTATCCTTTCCTCTTGTCACAGATCCTGTCTTGGGACAAATGGGTAATTCCACCTTCCTCCCCCCTGACCTTCACAATGTTTTTTTTCACCCCTTTAGTGAAATGAATCTCTCCTTTCCAGAGCTTGTCTGCAATACGCGTAATGAGAAAGTGCCGTTCCTGGGGGCCCAGGCAGCACAGGGCAGAGGTCAGATAAGGTAGCAAGGTCCATTATTTTAACAGCAGAGGTGAGTTCCCTCCCAGTGCATGTTCCTGATGCTCTGAGCACTGTGGGATATCCCTCTGACAGCTGTTCATGCTGCTCCTCCCTCTCTGGACCATCAAGGTCGTGTTGCAACAAGAAGCGAGCAAGAAAAGGGGTGGAGGGAGCGTGTTAAGAGGTTGTAATGTGCTTGCTGTCAGGAGAGAAGACTCATGTTGGTTGGTGGAGCTGGAGGGGCTGGGAGACAAGCTGGAGAGGGGAGTGTGCACAGCTCTTTGCTGCTGGCAGCAGCATCTTGAGAACCAGCCTTACCCCCCACCCCAGGAAGGATAAAGCCTTTGCTGGCTTCTGGGACTGTGTACCTTGCACAGTTTGGATGCTGATCTCAGTTTGGGTGTCCTGGCACTGCTGCTCCTTAGTATGATTAAGTGGAGCAAGGATTGCTGATGCAGAGTTTTCCTTAGATTCTCCTTTTAAAAAAGAAAAAAAAAGAAAGAAAGAAAGAGAAAAAAAAAATAAAGGAGGCTCAGCATCCCTCACTGCCTCTCGCTTCAATATAGGTAATAACTCGCTCTCTGGGAGTCCATCCCATGCACCCATGTGCCTCAGCACTTTTTGAGCTCGAGTGAATTACAACCCAAGAGTGGATTATCTCCACTTTATTGGTGCTGGATCACAAGTGCAGAGAACTCAAACATAAATAATAATAAAAAAAAGAAATAATAATAAAAAAATCATTTCTGTTTCAGATCAGGGCCAGGAGAAGAAATCACTCCTGCTTCTGACTCCTAGACCTCTGCTTTAAGCACATGAGCATTCAAACTACCAATCCTATTGATTTTCAATTACTGCTCAAATGGAAGTGGTTGTAGTTTTGTGTTAAGCCTCAGGAGATTTTTGCCCTGTCATCTCTAGCGAGGAGCAGGAGGAGAAATCCTGCGTTGCCCGTGCTGACGTGGATCTGCGGTCGCGTGGTTGGAACTCTTTCCAGAAAGGGGTTGCAGTGTAGATTGTTAAAATAACAAAATCTCTTTTTGTGGGGATGGATGTTCTTGGATCTGCTGCTGGGGGTGATGGGAGGGTGCACGGCATGAAGGAGTCAGAGCTATAAATACAGAGTTCTTGTGGTGTGGTAGAAAGTTATTGTTGGCATGTTGAGTTATTGTTGGCGTGGGGATGGGGTATTTTTAAATTGTATGAGGAGACTTATTTTAAATGGCAGCTATGCCAAAGCTTGCTGGCATGTCAGGGGTAGTCCTGCCAGAGCTGGTTTAGCAGGCAGAAGGCAGATGAGAAGTTTGAAGCTGCAGGATTCCCACCTTTCCTTCCCTGATTTTTAGGTTGGTCAGTGTTTGCCGACCGCTGTTGTGCCCAGGTAGCTGCGAGTTTTGCTCTGCATTTCAAGGGCTCTTTCCTCCTTGGATCTCTCAGCTCCTCACCAAAGCCAGGAAACAACGTGTCTGTTCTTCTGGCTGGAGATGCAAAGGAGTTAAATAATTTGTAGTAGCCAAGTTAAGATCGTGGCACATTCCCTGAAGACAGAAATAAAATCAAGGATTATAATTCTCACCAGCCTGGCCAAGTCCCAGAATGAATTTCACAAGGTTTGGATTCACCTTGGACTTGATCTGCCCTGAACCACGTCTCAGTCCCTGCATCCATCCCCTGCTTCCAGACCACTGTAGGTGTTTGTTCCATCAGCTTTCTGTGAGAGCCACTGGTTGTGTTATTTATAACACCCTGCTTCTCGCCAGCCTGCCACTGGGCAGCTGGAGCCAGTGTTGGGTTTCCATCACCTGCTCCCTCCTCAGTTCCCCTTTGCTGCGTCGGTGGGTGCAGCAGGGCTGGATTTCAGGCTGGGGTGGTGACCCTGAGCCATTGCTGCCCCTGGCTGTGGGGCACTGTCCTCATCATCACCTTCCTCTCAGGGCAGAGCCTGCAGGGAATGAAAGGCAGCAGGGCCCTGAAGTATATCCTGTAGGATGCTCTCTGTAAGGAATAAAGGCTACACTCTCCAAGGCAATTTGATGTTGCCTTATGTTGCCCTCTTGAAGATCCATCAGATTTTTTTTTTTGGGGGGATGTGTGTGCTGCACATAAGTGCTAAGCATCCCCAAAGGGCAGGAGGAGAGGATCTCAGCTAAATGGAAACCAGGTCCTCATGGTGAAGATGGTGAGCTGCTCTGAGCTGGCAATTTTATCTCACTTATCCTTCTGGGGGAGGAGGGGGAGAGCAGTCCTACCTGCTGCGTTTCCATCCCTTATCAGCAGCATCTGGCATTATCACATTTGCTATATCTCCTCTTCGCAGTGCTGACATGAGAGGACATCTCCCAGGGTTGTTGAAAGGATAAAAAGTAGGAAATTAGCAAAGCCTCAACACGCAAGTCTCTGACTCTTTCCTTTCCAGTCTGAATGCCAGCTCCACTATGTCCTGGAGCAGTAAAAATGGTGAAGGAGACCACGCTTCTCCCTGTTGCATGGATATCTGCTTGGGTGGAGGCTGCCGAGAGCACATGGCTTTCTTTTCAGCCTGAGGAGGGACGCAGGGGTAACCGAGGGAGAAGGGCTGCAGCTTGGTTGAGGACACCATCCCTTTCTGTGCTTATTGAGTATCAATTGGAAACAGCTCCCTGCAGTGGCTCTGCTTCAAACCCTTCTGCCTGTAGCCAACTCTCTGTCCTGGTGGGAGGCCCTGACTTTCCCAGAAGAGGCAGCTACAAGCTGGCCTGAGTTCATAACCTTCTCTTCCTGCCCCTTGCAGCTCCTGGAGCTGTATCATTCCCTGGAAGAGCAGTGTTACTGTCATGAACTCCCTTTTCCTTCCACCACACGGGTGAAATGTCCTTCGTAACGCTCCAAGCTTTTGTTTTTCGCATGAGCTGAGTTGGGGTGGACTTGGCAAGACTGCCGGAACATCATGAATAAGTTAGGAGGAAAGCTGTACTTGGTGCTCAGAGCATATGCAGGCAGAGAAAGCAGGCTTGGTGCTCTAACAGCCAGTCAAGTGCCTGGGTAATGGTGTTTCTATACCCTCTTTACGTGCCATAGTCATTGGAAACCAGACCTTTCACATCTTCGTGAGTCTTCACCTGTCTTGTCTTTCTATAGTCATGGTTAGCTTCAGACAAGTGGTCTGCAAATCTCCCCTGTGTTTCCTACAATCATTTTGGTGGACCATTCTGACAGTCCAATGCCTAAGAGATGTCTTATCTCAAACATGACCACCTCAACCTGGAGAGGTCAAGACACAGTTTTGTGTCTCCTCAACACTCCTGCCATCACGGCATCCCATTGCCCAGGGCTCTGCCTGGAGTCTCTGGTTCTCCCACTACAAGACAGATAAATCTTTAAAGGCCAGAATGGTCATCTCGCCTCACTGCCTGGACCATCCAACCTGCAAGGCTCTGTAACTATTTCTGTTTCTTAAGAGTAGTGATTTTTCCAAGGAGATGCAAAATCTGCAAGGTTGAGATGAAATTTCCCTCTTTGTTCTGCAGAAAATCATCTTTTGCAAAAGAACAGGAGCCACTTTGCAAACAAGGAGCTGCTTGTCTCTTTCTGGGAACATCTCTGCTCTGCTCCTACTCGTGTGCTTTTGTGCTTTTTGATTTCTGAAGACCGAGATTTCTTGATCTTAAGGCCACCTCTGCTGATGGACAGCCACGCTTTGCTCTCAGTCTCTGGTGTATCAATGGAATCTTTTACATGCTTTTTGCAGTTCACTTCTCAGGACACCCCCTACCCCATTCTTCTCATATGAGAAGAACTCTCTATCTGCTTCATTTTCCAAGCTCTTGCATTAGCTCCTGATTCCTTTCTTGGCTTCATTTCAAACCGGAGCAGGCCAGGGAAGAAGGTACATCAGAGTCCTCTCCAAAAGGTGCCCCGTCCCACATCAGAATGACTTTACAGACCCCATACTGCTACATCAGAACTTGTTGGAAGGCTGGAGAGCAGAGCTCTGCTATGCTGCAAAGAGGTTTAGGACCAGAAGGTATGTCTTGTGTCAAATCCAGGCCCCTGCCATTGCTGGCATCATAGAATGGTTTGAGTTGGAGGGGACCCTAAAGATCATCTAGTTTCAACCCCCCTGCCATGGGCAGGGGCACTTCCCACTAGACCAGGTTGCTGAAAGCCCCATCCAGTCTGGTTTTGAATACATCCAGGGACAGAGCATCCACAACATCCCTGGAAAACTGTTCCAGTGTCTCATCACCCTCAGAGTGAAAAACTTCTCCTAAATGTCTAATTTGTATCTCCTCACTTTCAGTTTGAAGCCATCACCCCTTGTCCTGTCACTAGAAGCCCTTGTAAAATGTCTGTCCCCAGCTTTCTTGCAGGCCCCCCTTCAGATACTGGAAGGCTGCATTAAGGTCTTACTGGAACCTTCTCTTCTCCAGGCTGAACAAGCCCAACTTTCTCAGCCTGGCCTCCCAGCAGAGGGGTTCCAGCCCTTGCATCATCTTCACGGTCCTCTCTGGACTTGCTCCAACAGCTTCATGCCCTTCTTGTGCTCCAGAGCTGGGGACAGTACTGCAGGTGGGGTCTCACCAGAGCGGAATAGAGGGGGAGAGTCCCCTCCCTCAGTCTCCTGACCCAGGGGCTTTCTGGGCTGCGCTCACCCACTGTTGACTCATGTTGAGCTTTTCATCAACCAGCACCCCCAAGTCTTTCTCCTCAGGATCACCAATGGCTGCTTTTATTTCAAGGTGTTTGGGTGATGCAGCTGCCAGTTTAGCAGCACCACAATCTCAGAGGGGGCTGCCAATAATATCCCTACAGCCCCCAGGTTTGCTGCACTGGGAAGTGACTCCAGCCTTGGAATGACATTTAATGGCACTTAATGACTGCCTCTCTGGTGGCCACTTCATAAAGAGCTTTGAAAAGTGGGCATTAAACATGTTCCAGCCATCCATAAGTGCCTCCACCAGAAATATTTGATAGAGACATATGCTCACCTCACTCAGAGGCACAAACCAGACAAATATGATGAAGGGATTTGTTAGCGGAGACGTTACGATACGTGCTCCTGCTGCTGCCTCCTCTGATTTTGTTCTGATGAAGGTGAGGGTTGGTTGGTTGTTGTGGGTATTTTGATTATTTTGGTTTGGTTTTCAAGTGCTTTTTTTTGATGGCTGCTTTACATTTTGCTCTGCCTTACGGAGGAGCTGATTCAGCAGTTCAGTGCCCAGCTGCTTCCCAGAGGAATTGGCCCTGGTTTTGTTTATTATTTTGAGCACGGCCAGTTCTGCTTTGCTATTAATTGACAAGCAGGAAATGTTTCTTGGACTTTTCAGCTAGCTCTGAGTCTGTCTCTGGGACCCTGCTGTCAAGGAGGGGAAGCTCATAGCAAACTTGCATTTGAGTGATTAGCAAATTCTGAGTGATCTGCTCTAGTTCTGCTCCGCTCTGGCAGGGGGAGGGGTTGGACTCGATGATCTTTGGAGGTCCCTTCCAACCCCCTAACATTCTTTGGTTCTGTGTGAGTGATTAGCAAACAAAATCTGATTTTGCTGCAGATGTATCTCTTGATACTCGAGGTGGCAAATACTCTGAGCAATGATAGTGTTTTAAATAGAGTTTCTAACTTTCTTCTCATGTACGTGCCACCCACTGTATCTGCATTATGGAATAGCCATACAGTGTGGCTGAGTATAAATGAGGGAGCTGTATAATTACACCTACAGAGATCTGTCTGTATTTATTTTGAAATATTATATACGTTTGTGTATTTAAAAGAAGGGTATTTCACAGATGGAGTCTCTTTTTTTAGGTCACATTTCAATAACGATTACAGTTCAATTTTGCCGTGATGATTTTAGTTTGTTTTGTCTTATTTTATTTTTGCTACCTCTAATAACTGCTAATTTTCCAACCAGAAAGGTCATGGCACAGATGTGAATAAACACATCGTAAACTGGATGTAGTAAATAAATCCTCTCTCCAGTAGCAGTGGTATTAAGCCCAGCAAGGGTTGCAAGGATTGGGGAAAATACTCTAGTCACTAATGTTTTGATTACACAACTACCATTAATTCCTATAATGAAGGATCAAACCACAGTAGTTGTACCAAGTGTCTTTGATGTGAGGTTAAATTCCCAGTAAGCACAGTATCACTCCAGGACTCTCTGTTATAAGGTGTGACCCCCAGTTATTGACTGATACCAGCTCTGTCAGTGCCTTTAGCTTTGATTTGTAAGGCTGTATCATCTATTCCCATCCTCGTTACTGAAGTTACACCTTGTTTGGGTGTAATGTGTCTGCTGAGACTTTCCCCAGCTTATTGTCTGGACCTGGGATGCACTGGAGGGCGGGGGGAGGGGAATAATCAGTCTTACCCTGCTCCTTGTGCCATAAAAACCCAGCTCTGATCACCTTTGGAGACAGGAGGCAAGCCTTGAGCAGATGTAATATCACCAAAATCTTCTCCAAAAACTTGCAACTCAGATGATTGCTTCAGTTTTATTTCTTTAAGCTCTTGTTTGAAGAAAATTTGATAGGTCACAGAGGGCTGGAGCTGAGCAGCAGCTTGGAGCAGGGAAATTCAGGAAAAGCCTTCATCCAGGGGTAGAGTTTGTGCATGGGGAGGATGATGAGCCCGTGGAGGTGCTGATGGCTGTGCCAAGGATTAACTGGTGAGGGAAGGTCATCCCAAGATAACAGGTGAGAGAGCCTAAAGTTGTGGGGCAGAGAGCCCATCTCAAGGAGAGGGATTTAGCTGCTGAGGTGCTGATACCCGCTCGCCAGAGAGGTTTATTTTGGTTGTGTGTCTGGGTTGCCCTTAGCAGTTGTGTTTGTTTTAACCCAACAGGTAAAATCCTGGTCCCGTTGTAATTGCTGTCGGAATGAACAGCACTGGGAACATCTGCCTGTGCTGGGAGAGAGGTGGTTTACAGGTTCTGGTGGAGGTGTAGAAACATAGAATCATAAAGGTTGGAAATGACCTTCAAGGATCATCAAGTCCAACCGTCTACTGAATATTATCAGGACCACTGAACCATCTGCATGGTTTCAAACCCCTCCAGGGCTGGTGATTCCACCTGGTCCCTGGGCAGCCTGTTCCAAGCCCCCACCACTATGGTAGTAAAGAAATTTTTCCTCATATCCAACCTAAACCTCCCCTGGTGCAGCTTAAGCCCACTTCCTCTTGTCCTATCACTAAATACCTGGGAGAAGAGACCAACACCCACCTCACTACAACCTCCCTTCAGGCAGCTGTAGAGAGCAGCAAGGAGTAAAGAGTCTTTTTTTGTTGAAGAGTTTTTGTGGGAGGAGGGATATGGATCTTTTTCTCACCTGCTTCCAGAGTGCTTTCTACACTGCTGCTCACATCTCTGTTATCTCCACTACGTTGGTGCTTTTGTTTTGTTTTTGGTTTTTTTTTTTCCCCTTTCAAACTCCTCCCCACCAACTGTGCCGGCTGCTGAGGAAATAAAGCATGGCCTGACATGTTTCTGTCTGCAGCTCTCCTCGTGCATGGCTGGGCTTCTCACACCTACCTGCTGGGAAGAACAGACGTGGGAACAGCTTTACTTGCTGCTTGGCTTTCTATGCTCCTGCAGCATGATCCCAATCCAAGGCCTCTGAGGTGTCACGTTGATGTGAGACAGGGAAGAGCCTTTGTGTTGAGACAAGGTGATGGGACAGGAGGAACCTTGACTTAATGTCTTGTGGGCTGCTGGTTGAACTGGCTGCTTGAACACCATTTTCAGCTGCTGGTCCATTGAGTGTGTTTCTGCAAGTCAGATATAGGATCAAGCTGGGGAAGCTCTGAGCTTGTCCTGCCTTGCACTTTTGTGATCAAACTCTCACCCACGTGTGGCCTTTCATCATCTCATCACCTGGTTGGAGTGATGGGATGGATTTGGGTAGCTGGATGTCTCTTTGAACAAGAGCAGCATCTTTCTGACTCACATATGGCTGGTCTTATTTCAACTTGAGACGAGCGATGCATTAATGTACAGTCTTGAGGGACATTTTGCACCCAAAGAACCTCCCAGACCTGTTCTGGATGGTGCTGGGGTCTTTGTGGAAGTAAGAGGCGGTGTAGCAGGAGCTTCCGAGGAACCCATCGAGGAAACCCTTGGGTCTTGACCCTTCTCTCCCTCCCTCCCTGTGGGAGGTGTGTTTGTGGTGTCTCCCAGCCCATTGTGGGGACCCAGGCATCTTCTGGGATGGTGATAGCATCTGGTTGGGCTGCTTGTTTAGTGGTAACATCAGCAGAAGGGCCTGACCAAACACTGAGCATGAGATATGATGTTTTTGGATCAAAGCTAAATCAAGTTGTTAGGGCAGCACAGTGCAGGCATCGTTGATGGCTTATGCACAGGTATAGTTCTTTCTGGAACCCCCAGTTGAGCTCCTCTCTTCCATATGTTCTTGAGAGACAACCCTAAATTTTCTTTGTCTTTCCAGCTAGCTGTGTGACCAAAGAAATGTGTTTTCCTGGTTTCACAAGACCATATTCTGTGTCTTATGAATTTTAACTTTCTGTTGCTGTTCCTACTTACTTCCAGCCCTTCAGACCCCCAGTCCTCATAGGAAAGCTTCTTGGTGGGGTAATTTGTCATTAGTTAGACAGCACTGCTGTTCTGGCTGCGGCTTTGGGCAGGGGTGTCCCTCTTTCTGGGTGAAGGTATCCCTAATTTCTCTCTTTAGATGGAATGGGCATGCTTAGGATGTCTGGTGAAGGAAGGGATCTCATCAGTCTCCATCTAAAGCAGAGAAACACAGCAATCATCAGAGGAAGAGCTTTTCTCTCTCTTCTTCATCTTCTGTGTCCACACTGGGTCTATTCCCAGCATCAGGAAGATCTTTTTCCATTTTAGGGTCTGGGCTCATACCATTCAACCAGCTGGAACGTGGATCTGTAGCTTTCCAGACATACAGTGAGGACTCAGGCTCAGAATCCCAGCATGGTAGGGCTTGGAAGGAACCTCTGGAGATTATGCTGTGAAACCCCCCTGATCACATAGGGTCACCCAGAGCAGGTTGCCCAGGATTGTGCCCAGGTGGGTTTGGAATCTCTCCAGAGCAGGAGACTCCACAACCTCTCTGGGCAGCCTGGGCCAGGGCTCTGGCACTCTCCCAGGAAGAAGGTTTTTCCTGGTGTTGAGGTGGAACTTCCTGTGTTCTAGTTTGTCTGTCCAATCTTTCTCTTGGGGTGAGCTGGGTAGGGATGGAGCTGCTCTGGTTTTGTACCTGGGTGAGATTTAATTTCCTGGGCCTTGGGAAACTTGCCTGGCTCTGCAAGTGCAAGTGTGAGCCTTAACCCCTCATGCCCTCTGAAGATGACTAAATGTACAGTCAAAGCCCACCAAATGTCAACAGATCGCTCATATTACCTCATGGACAAAGCTACCTATGAAAATTATTCCTGGATGATTTTGCCTCAGATGCCCTTCCCACTTCTGTGGCTGGCTAAGGTTCCCTATTAATCTTCCTTGCTCCGTGCCACCTCTAGGATAAAGAGTATGAAGCACCTTGCCGAGCCCAGCTCCTGGTGGCAACCGCTGGCATTCCATGTTTGTTAGAACTGACTTTGACAGGGAGCTGTTCCTGGGCTCTGTCTTTTTACTTCTTTGTATCTGAGTAGAAACATATTTTGACAGGTCAGTGATGCAGAAAATAACTTTCTGCTCTCCAACTGTTGCATTCCTTGACCCCAATTAGAATGTGGTGCATGTAGAAGTGTCAGCTTCTTGCTTTCTCTCCGCTCTCCATCCCCTTGACCAAAATTCCCATTATAAGGATGACACCTGAGTGCTTCACAGGGTGGAAATCATTGCTGACCAAATAGCAATTCAGAGTGGATCTGAAGTCCAGCTCATCTGGTGTTTTTCTGGCCTTTGTTTCAGATGAAAGTGCAGGAAAGCTGTTGGGAAGGAGTTATGAGATATTCCAACCTGTGGGAGGATTTCCCATTGACCTGTCCACGTAGGGTTGGACCTTTCTGTATAGGGTTGGCTTCTGCCTTGAAACATGAAGCTGTATGTCCCTTGCAGGCCTCTAACTTGGTATTAAGAGTATTTCTTTTCATTAGTTAATGTCCTTCCAGCTGAAGCTTTGGAGGATGAGTAAGGGAGTCCATGAGCTGGGACTGAGGCAGCCCATGGAATGTTTCTGTGGGATTCAGGACCACCCACGTATTCCTCCATTACCCCATGTTCCTGCCCCTCACGTAGAGGACCCGTTGCCATCTCCCTTTCCTGGGAATGGCTGGATTGCAATGTCCTGTTGTTGTACAAGCGTGGTGGAACTCACGGACTCTCAGAGCAGAAAAGGGGGTTAGACATGTTCCCGAGATGCATCTGGATTTTCCTCCCACTGCTTTGAACGTTGAGTTGTTGGTACTGGATGTCAGGCACGTTTCAAATCACAGCTGCCTTGTGCTCTCTGATGCGCAACCTCCCATCAGGTTACCTCTGTGCATTTCAATGGCATGAGAGGAGGACACAGCTCCAGACTGTGACTCATTCAGTCTTTTCCCACTGCTGCTGTAATTCAAGTGGAAACCTCAGAAGATGGTAAAACCTTCAGGCCTGTTAAAGATGCCAGGCTGTAAGTGCATATGAATGAATCCAGAGCTCATTTTGAACTTGGGAAAATGGGGTAGACTTGCTGTGATCTTATCACCTCTGCCTGTTGCAGAGTGTCTGTCTCCTTGGAAAAAAAAGTGGCTGTGCAGTGGTGGTGGTATCCGTGTCCACTCCTCAAGCCCTAATTTTCTCAACAATGAGAAAAATACCCAACCTTCCCCTAAATGTAATTGCCTCCAGAAGTTAATGAGCCCGAGGAAGAGTGAAGAATTTGGTGGGGTGCTTCTACCCTTGTTTGTTGCCCTGGGACTCTGTCACCTGAATTACTTTTATTGTGGTTAGGGTTAGCACGAGCAAACAGAGCTGAGCATACAGGGCACAACAGTTCACAAATGCTCCTGCCCCCCATGTGGGGTTTCTCTCCCCTGGCAGGTGCCTGGGGACCTCACGTAACCACTGAGGATGACCCTGGGTATGACTTTCCCTCCATATCAGGCTGTTAGGATTCATCAGCATGCTCTGCACTCTTTGGACACTAGTACTGGATTTCTTTGTGGTCCCTCTGGTCTTACTAGGCAGATAGATGTTGGGTTGAAGGTGGAATATCATCTTGCCATCAGGTGACAGAGCTCGCTGCAAGGGTCATTGCATCCAGCACTGCAGTGACTTTCCTTAATCCTGCTGAAGTTGAGTTTCCAATAAGGCTGGTCATCTTGACCTTCTCTGCAGCATAGGACACAAGGATGGCTCTTCATCCAAGCCTGGGTGTTGGCAAATCCTACACAGATGCCTGCTTGGAAGCAAGGATAGAGTTTCAGACACCTTTCAATGCTGCAGGAGGATTTTACTGGAAACTCAGTGAATGAAATCAAAGCTGTGATCAAAAAGCTGTTAAATCAATATTTTGATTTTAAATAGCTGGAGGTATAACTTGTTAAAAAAAAAAAGAAAACAAACCACTTCCTTTTTTGTCCTGTAACAGTGACAAATCTTTTGTCCACTAAACACCAGCAACCACCACCACTGTCACATGCAGCTTCCAAACCAAATGAAGCGCAGCCTTCTCTGTTTTTTATTTCTCTTGTGAGAAGCATATGATGCAGCAGGGCGAGAGAAAGCGGCCTCGAGTTGCACAAGGGGAGGTTTAGGTTGGAGCTGAGGAACAATTTCTTCCCTGAAAGGGTTGTCCAGGGCTGTCCCAGGCTGCCCAGGGCAGGGGTGGAGTCCCCGGGATCCCTGGAGGGGTTTCCAAGCCCCATGTGGAGCTGTGGTGCTGAGGGCCAGGGGTCAGTGGTGCCCTGGCAGTGCTGAGGGAATGGTTGGACTCGATGATCTTAAAAATCTCTTCCAACCAAAACCATTCTATGATTCCTTTCTGAGGAGTTGTACAGTCTTAGATCTGACTGAATCTTTAATGTGAATGAGCTGGGTAATACATGAGTGACAGGCGGTGGCGTGACACTGATTGAGTTGTGGTGGCTTTGTGCAGAAGAGACTTTTGTCTCTGCAGTTGGAGTGAGTGGCAGCTGAAGATCTGCTTCATAATTTGTGCCCTAAGGGAGGTAAAAACCCTATAGTAGGACAAAGTGGAGCCTTCTGAACAGCTCAGTCTCTTCCTTTGAATTCTTCTGCACTTTATATTGGGATACTAAAGATTATTCCCCTTGGAAGGACCGTGTGGTGGCCAGCTGAGGAAGGATGCTGGTATGACAAAGGTTCAGAAACTCCCTCTTTTTCTTACCACCTTCCCCAAAAATCATAACCTGAAACAGAAAGAGGAAAACTCTTCTTGCAACTAGTGCTGCCAACAAACTCCTGCCTTTGCTCTCTGGTCAGAAGGCTTGGAACAGTGTGAAAAATTACAGCAATGTTTATTTTATAGCAGATAAGTTTTAAGCTAAATATTTTACTTTTTTTTTTTTTTTTTTTTTCTGAAGGTAATCAGGGATTTTATTGTTTCCTTAAATAAGAAAATAAATGCCCAATCTCCACCTTCATTTTAACCTAAAAAAATGTTGGTTCCCTGACAATTGTCTAAAATAGGCTTTCTGGATGAAAACCTAATGAATGGTTCAAAAGTTGATTAAGAAGGTGGGGAGATGCTAAGCCAAAGTTTTCTAGCTGGAAGTAGTGATTTATTGCCCAGTTATCTTTGCAAATGACAAAATAACTAATTAGATGGAATTCATCATTGGAACTTAAAGCTGCCACTGGAGTAAGTTGGAGGATTTTTATGAACAACTCGTAGTCTCAAATTCCAAGTTGCAAAGTGTGTATTGAGAGTTAGTCAAATGCACAGACACATTGGGAAAGGCTTAATAAGAGTCTGAATTTCTGCCCCCCTGTAGAATTATTATTTTATTTTTTTCCAAATGAAGGATTTGAAAAGGGCATTTTAGAATGATGCTTTATACGGTAGAAGAAATTTTTTTTTCCCATAAAACATCAACTATAATAATTATTTTTATGCAGATCCTGAGGCATTAAGAGATTAAACAACTTCCTCAAGGTCAGGCAGTAAGAGGCAGAACCAGTGAATGAATGTGAGTCTTGATTCAGGGGCTATGGTGTACTCAAGTATCCCTTGCTTCTTTAATCTCCAAGACTAGATGCACTCAGTCTTTCTGGGTCTGATGTCCCAGCATCTCCTAACCTAGTTGTTTCTGCAGGAGGGGTGCAATCCTGGGAATGGGTAATGCTCTTTTAGTCATCCCTGGTTGATCCTTGGAATCAGCATGACCTGTGTGAAGCTACTGATGAGTATGTTGTCCTTGGTAGGTCAGCTCCCTGGAGCTAGTTGTGGTGGGTGGTGAATAACTTCTAACTGGCTGTATTGTCATTCAGTATTCTAGGTGAAAGTTGTGGGAAGGGGTCAGGATGAGATTTTCCTGCATGGCTTTCTTCTAGTAAAAGTGGTGCTTGGTGTCAAATACCCACTGGATGATGCTCACTGCCTCCCTTGGATCACCTGGACATTAGAAGACCCTCAGCCTTAAGTGCTGCAGCAGTTCTACTTGTAAGAACTTGTGCAGTGAAGATTCTTGCATTGCTGCTGCTTCTGCTCAGTACTGGGTAGGGATTTACATTCTAGCCCTTTGGCAAATCTTTCTGACCAGCCTAGTCCAGATGTACCAGGTCCCAGGGGACAGCTAAGCTGGAGCAGTTGTTCAGTTGGTTGGTGAAGTCGGGTAAGCCAACTGCATTCTTCTGATGTTGTTTGTGCCTCCTGATATCTCCTCTTGAATTACTAGTTATAGGAAAGACTTACTGCTCAGATATGTATCTTGTTCAGTCTCCTGGTCATTGCAGGTTTGCTTCCAAATATGTTTTGTTCTAAGTGGCTTGAATGCTGGTCCTTCTGACATTTCCCCTGCGTCTCTCTCCTGCAGTCTGATAGATCTTGCTGTCAGGAAGTTATTCCTCATACTCAGGCTACTTCTTATCGGTCTGTCACTTTTTCAACTCATTGGGCTAATAGTTTTCCCATTACAAGAGCTGTCTCTCTGTGTTCTTTCTCCTTGGGCTCCCCAAGGGAACCTCTTTCTTCTTGCACTAAAAGAGGAACAGACTAGATGACTTTACAAGTCTCTTTCTCCCCTTCTGCTTCAACTTCTTGGGAGTCTGAGAGATTCTGGATCTGACCTATTATAAACTCTGGTAGATTGTATAATAGAATAAGTTTGATAAAATAAGCAATGAGGACACTGGTGTTCATAAATCCAATAGCTTTAGACAGTCGCATAAATTTGAGAGTCCTGTGCAAGAAGGGGTGAAACAGGGTCTTTTCTGTCGTGGATGTGTGTGACTTTTGGGGGCATAGGGAAAGGCTGAGTTATTTTGGTGCTGAGAAACAGTGTCTTGGATTTGTAGCAGGATTTTCTAAGGATGGGAAGAGACAGGAAAGAGAAAGCAGGAAAAACAAAATGAGAAAGGCCACTTTGGATGCTCATCTGAGGAACCAAGACAAAGCTGCAGGCTTTTTTTCCATGTAGATTCAGTTCAAGGCTGAGACAGCACTGAAATGTTCCAGACACAGTATCACAGAATAGTAGGGGTTGGAAGGGACCTCCGAAGATCCTCAAGTCCAACCCCCCTGCCAGAGCAGGACAAAACTAGAGCAGATCACACAGAAATGCATCCAGACAGGGCTTGAAAGTCTCCAGAGAAGGAGACTCCGCAATCTCTTTGGGGAGTCTGTTCCAGTGCTCTACAATGCTATCCATTTAAAGCTCATAAAAGCAGCTATTCCATGTAGGCTCCAGATGTGACCAGATGTGCAGAATTGTGCCCTACCATGCACCAGCATTTGGCATCGTCAATGCTGTCCTGCATTCCCAGTTTCCTCCCTGGAGGACACCTCACCAGCCAAGCAGCTGGACTGGAGAGAAAAACAGCGCTGCTCATTGCTGATTAGGCAATAATGAAATTAACAGCCTCTTAACATTCTTACATTAACAACGCCAGCGTGTCAGGGAGTATTTACAATAGAAGTTACACAAATGTCATTTTGGTACGCTGAGCACTTCAGCTTTGCAATTCTCTGCCACTGCAATAAAACCAGCCGGGCAGTTGGAAGAGAGAAACGCACCCAAGAGATCTCGTTCTTAATGGCACTGGGCCAGGCTTTTGAAGATGCGTGTGGGAGGAGGATGAGAAGACAAAAGCTTCATGTTCCTGCACTGAGATGCCCTCAGACCTCTGCCTGAGACCACTCTTGAGTGCAGTTGAACAAAGGCTCAGTTACCCAGCCAGCAAAGAGAGAACGTTTGGAAAGGTTTGAAAAATGAGTCCAGCGTTTCCTCTTGAAGACCTCATAGTGAGCACCAAACCAGTGCCCTTTCCAGGGCTTTGCACAACTTGGTTTTTAAAGGTCTGTATTTCACTTGTCTTGAAGAGATTGCTTCCTCCCCTGGAAGATCTGTCCCTATGCTTCCTTCCTAACACTTTGAATCTTGGACATCCGAAGGCCTTTTTTCCCCAGCAGGTGTTTTCATTCTGCACTGGTACTAAGTGCAGATGGCCTTTCTGCTGTGGTGCTTTAAGTCATGGATTAGTAGCTGGATTTGACCTTGGCATCCCTAATTAGTTATTTGCAAGGACAATCATAGAATGGTTTGGGTTGGAAGGGACAATTCAGGGTCATCTAGTCCAGCCCCTCTGCAGTGACCAGTGAAATCTGCAACTATAGGAGGTTGCTCAGAGCCCCATCTAAGCCTGATCTTGAACATCTCGAGGGATGGGGCCTCCACCACCTCCCTGGGCAACCTGTTCCAGTGCTCCACCACCCTTACAGTAACAAACTTCTTCCTAATGTCCAATCTAAATCTCCCCTTCTCTAGTTTAAAACCATTGCCCCTCATCCTATGGCTACGTGCCCTTGTAAACAGGCCCTCCCCAGCTTTCTTGTAGGCCAGAGAGCTGGTCTCTGACATTATGGTCCAGGTTCATAGGGATGTGAAGGTACAAAAACCTTGTTCTTTTGAGGCAGGATGCACTGAAATGTCCTGAGAACCTTGCAGCAGGATTCAGCTCCCACTGAAGGCAGTGCAAATATTCCTGCTGAATTTCCGTGGGAGCTTTACAGATCCAAAATGGGCTTTTAATTTTGTTTTCTTTGAGAAGATAACGAGACTTTAGAAAGCACCATGGACCACCTTGTTGGCGTTGATCTCTGCAATCAGAGACACCCTGCTATGTTAACAATGCGGGCAAATTATTTGCTGCTGCTGTCCCTCTGGTTTCCTCTGCGAGATCTTAAACCTCACTAGGCAAGGCAGGTTTGTCAGGACTCAGGAATGTTTGTCAAGGTGTGTGAGACCCATTCATCTGGCTCTCTATGCGAGTAAAGAATATGACAGCATTTGAAAGTGTTTTCTTGTGGTTTCAGATATAACAGCAGCCGTGGCAAATTCACTTTTGTCTATTAAAAAGACAAAAACACATAGGAAAAAGAAAGAGTCCCAGCACTTGAAAGATTAAATAGTGCATTGGCTGCCTAGAGCATCAAGGGCCCTTTGAAGGTCTGGATGTGCTAAAAATGCCCATGCCCATCTGACACGCAGCAAACACTGAAGTCAAGAGAATTACATCAGGGATAGATTTGAATTTGGCCCCTTGCTCCCTTCTTTGGGCTGTCACGTTACGGTTTCAAGGCAAAGAATTATAATTCATTTATAGGATAGGGAAATGTGGGGGACTGGGTTAACTAATCCAGGTGCCTGAGCTCCTGCAAGCTCTCAAGTCCTAGCAGAAAAGCTGATGAGCAGGAGTGGTTTCAGTGAGAAATCTTAAAGGGTTCAAATCAACCAGAAGTGTCAGTCAAGTAGCTCGGCAATGCTGGGAAATCAATTCTGAATTCTCAAAGAAGAACATGCAGGGGAAAATGATACCATTTGTTTGCAATTCTAATACAATGAATCAACAGATCTCTTGCAAAATGCTCCTGATGAAAATGCGCATAATAGATGTGCAGAACCAAGAGAGAGAGAGAGACAACGTATCTGTGCCAGTGAGGAGAGGGGAGAATCTGAAGCTGGGTTGCATTGCTGAAATTTGGAAGTGTTCTGGTCTAGCCAGGACGGATCTGTCATCCATAAAGTCCTAGGAGAGCTTGTCAGTGAACGATGTAAATTTTTGCTAGGGGACAAGAGGTTTGGATAAAGAAGCAGTTGTTGTTATGGAGGGGTCAACTGCTTTGTAAAAATTGGAAGCGTGCTATAAAGCCTGAATGGATTAAAGATGATCTAACAACTGAGACCAGTCTCCTAACAGACAGCCCCAGCATTATTCTTCTCTTTCCTTTTTCCTGGTGATAAATGCAGCTTCTAGCACTGTTTGAGGTTTTTTTGGGTTTTTTTTTTTTTTTTTTTTTTGGTGGGGTTTTTTTGGGGGATAGGGGGAGTAATTTCTATAGAAAGTGGCTAGAGATCAATTGTTCGTTGTCTTTTCTGATGTAAGAACTAGAGACTTTCTCAGGGAACTGGCAGATGTCATGTTCAAAACAAATGGAAACTTGTTCTAGGGGGGGAAAAGCCATCTCTTTGGTCACAAAAACTAATTGACTGGTAGAACTTCCTGCTGCAGGACATATTCTGGGTTCAAAAAAACAGCCAGGCAAATCTGTAGTGAAGTAATCAATGGAAGTCCATTAACTGTAAAGTTTCTACATTTGGTTTGGGACATCCTTCAGCCTTAAAACTCTCGGAAAGAGTATTTTGGATAGATATTGCCATCTGATTATCCTTTCCTCTGCTCTTTGCTTGGCATCTACTGCTGTCCATTGCCAGAGGTAGCTATTTACTAGCTGGACCTTTGACTAGACCCAGTCAGGCCATTCTTACTGTCTAAAAATCTGGGCTTGTCTTCTCTCCCTTCAGGAAAGGCTCTATAAATAGACAACCTGTGATTTCTACTCAAAACACAATGTGATTCTCGGGGCTGTATGACTGTAAGGTGTCTTTTCCAGGTTCAGGATGTATCTGAGTATGCTCTCAAGAGCAATGAGAAAGGGAATGCTGTAATCCTACAAAATTCATCACCCTTTTTCTATAAAGTTAAGTTCTGAACCAAAGCTGGTGGAAGTTGCTGGGTTTGTCAGTCACTGGATAGCACAGAATCTCAGTTTCTTGGTCCCAAAAAGGTGGTTTTGAGCAGCTTGCCTCAGGCTGTTGGCTGGAAAGGAGACATTGTCACCTCAGGATGAAGAAAGCAGAATGGCAGGCTTTAATTATTTTCAAACTATTAATTTCTCGGTTATACCATAGAGAAATGAAACCTAGATCCTCCAAGTCAAAACAAAGCAATTGGGGTGTAAGATGTAAGATGGCCTGTTGGGGACCTGAATGAAATTTCTGGACCAGGTGATCCTAAAACTGACCTCTGATTTGTGCTCATGCTGGGCAAAGTGGTGTGGGTGAGGAACAACCTGATTCTGAGCACTAAGTTTGTTGGTGATCTGGCTGAAAAACTAAGTTTCTCTTTCCTCTAACATGCAAATATGTGTATTCTGTCACGAAATATAGGTTGGGATGATAGGAAAACTTTGCAGATAACTCTTATTTAGCATCAGAGAGGGTGTGTGTCTCTCCTCACCATACGAGAACCAGCTGCATTTTCTCTGAAAGCAAGTTTTATGGATTCCTGAATTTCACCCAAGATTTTCATGCCTGAACCAGGAAAAAAAAAAAGAGACAGACCAGCAGTGCCAGTTGCACTAAGTAGCTTTTTCCCAGGGCTCTCTCCAGCAATGGCCAAGATGGAAAGCAGGTTTGGAGTTCGGGGGTATTACGTTGGCATTGTGAATCTCCCCAGCTGAAGTTGCACTCTGCTCCCTTGGCACTGGGAAGCTCCGTCGAAGAAGGGCAGGAAATTGGGTTCCCTGACCCTTCTCTCCCTGGGAAGCTGTCTAGAACAACAAGACTAATTTATATCAGGGTAGGTTTCTGCTAATTATATTGAGCTCCCCCACCCCCCACAGCTGTCTTTTTTTTTTTTTTTTTAATCTTTCTTCTTTCTTCATCTCCCCCCCCATCTCTTTCTCCCAGTGCTTTCAGCTTCTTCTGTTTTCTCTTTTCCCTGTTGTTTTCCTAAAGGCACAACCCAAAATGTGTATTTCTAGCCTAGGTGTATTGGAAAAAACACAGGGCAAACTCCCCCCCCCCCCCCCCCCCCCCCCCCCCCCCCCCCCACGCCCCCCCCACACCCCCCCGCCCCCCCCCCCCCCGCCCCCCGCGACCCCCCCTGCTGCTTGTGACGAGCGC
>JANHGN010023640.1:0-14901 GCA_024605025.1 Megaceryle maxima | reverse complement strand
CTCCAGCCTCCTGTCAGGAGCTGTCAGAGCCAGAAGGTCTCCCCTGAGCCTCCTTCTCCAGGCTCAACAAGCCCAGGTCCCTCAGCTGCTCCTCAGCACCCTTGTGCTTCCAGCCCCTTCCCCAGCTCCGTTGCCCTTCTCTGGCCACGCTCCAGCCCCTCACAGCCCTTCCCTGTGGATGAGACAGGATTAGGCAGCACCATCAGAAAGTGCTGTAACTCACTTTTTCCTTGTCTTTCCACAGCTCCAAATAAAGCCACCCTGTTGACAGGGCTGCACTTCAGAGAGCTCTCTAAAACATGGGAAGTGGGATGTGTTTATCAGGGACTGCTCTCTCCTCCTGCTGCTAACAGCTAATAAAAGTTTGCATAGCAGGAAAATTCCAGATGGGTGAGAGAAAATTAATCTTCTGCCAATGCTCAAATAAGGCAAGTGAAATAACCGCTGTGGCTATCAGACACGTAGCCTTATCCCGGTGTAAAGCACACGGAAGGAAAATGGGATTACAAAGTACAGCCAATGAATCCGTTTCACCTTGGGAAGATCAAGCACCTCTTCAGATACATAAATTGCTGCAAACAGGCCTGGGCAAAACAGGTCACCTCCAGTGTAGCAAACATCAGAAAACTGATTATATTTGAGCTACTGAGAAACATCCTCACTTTGGGCAGAGGACTCGCAGAGGGTCACCTGCAATGCAGAAGTGTTTCAGATAAAAGTCTGTGCTTCCCGTGAGGACTTAAATAAAGCACAGGTCTAAAATATGATAAATGCTGATCAAGATATTAAATAGTTATCAGCGTATCGTCTTAGACTACCCCCAAGGGTTGGGTGTTAGTGGAGCTCAGGTACTGGCTACCCTCCCTTTTCAGATCACTTCTCCGTGTCCATTCGGTCCCTTTTCACTGCTCAGCACTGAGGCACCAGCAGCAGCATTAGCCCTGCTGACAGAGGCTGAAGCTGCACCAAACGCAGCAGGAGGAAGAAGCCACCGGTGTCCTTGTGTGGCCATTTGTGACCACGTACTGTTGATGGAGCCCCAAACCCCAGCTGATGGAGCAAGCACTCCAGGGCCTGCGTGCTTCACGTGAACTAACCGCACGTGGTACACGACGGGCGAGATCCAGGTTGTGCTTGCACAGCAACATCTTGCAGTTGCCAGCTGATGGAGCTGGATCCTTCAGCACAGTCATGCTGCAGCACGTAGGACAAATCTAAACAACACTGGGGTGACTGTTTACCCACCAGGCTTCCCCTGCACTCAGGAAATCTTTCAACAGTATCAGGCAGGTGCACTTTGCAACAGTGGAAAAACCTGAGCGTGAAGCTCTTTCCTAAAACAGATTGGGGAGCCAAGCAGCAGCATCTCCCTGCCCCATCATCTACCTGCTGTTCCTGTTCTAGAAGATAACTCTCAAATCCTGACTTTTTGTGGATCTCTCATACTTATGTAATGCAGCTGATGTGTCTTTGTGTGTGAAACACTCTCCTGCTCTTGAGAACTTTGAATTCTGAAGTCAAAACGTTTGCTCTAATTTAAGACCTTCTGCTGATAACGTCACAAAGCAGCCTTTGTGTCCAGAAACTTGTGAGCTTTGAGCATAACATCTATTATTTATTATTTTTTTTTCAGTCTCCTGGGGACTAGGGAGAGGAAGAGAACTGAGCATGTAGAAAACTTGGAAAACCCCTGGTGTCCCATTAAACAGATGTGTCAAGTTACTTGACTAAAGTGTTTTGTCTCCCAGCGAGGCACTTCTGTCCAGCACTTACTGTTTTACATCTTCAGATTAATTGTTAGCACCAACCCTGCTGACCAAAACAAGAACCAGGACCTCAGAGCTACCCTGAAAATATTCAGGCTTTCAGAGAAGGCCCAGAGAGGGACTTCCTGTATAATCAACAGCGATGGGGAATCCAGTACTTGAAACCCTCAACCCTACATCCCATGCAGCACCTAGAGAAAGTGCCACTTCTTACCCTAGGCGAGTGCTCTTCAAAGGATCCTCTAAACTCAGGGAGTGCAAAATAACTCTCTCCAATAATAATGCTCTCCAGTAAGCAGTTGTTTCCACTGACTTCGTGTGTTTGATCACACGATCCACTTGCTCTTCACACTTTGACCCCAGTGTGAGGGAACGAGTTATGTTTTCTCATTAAAAATAATCTGCAATGAGCTGCGTGCAAAGAATTTACCAGAAAGTTCTCAACAGATGCCAAATAACATAGCATTAAACAAATAACTAAGGTCTGACTTGCTCAAATAGAGCCTGAATAATGTCCCCTTAGTTCTGTGGGCAAACAGCATGGAGCGGTCACCAGTGCCAGGGGTAACTAAAGCATGCGAAGAGCCACACCCCCTGCCAAGCCACTGTAAAATACACAGAAAAAGAGGTATTTGGAGAAATGTTAGTGACACCTCAGCAGCATCAGTAGTTGTGGTTTACCTAAGAAGTGAGTGTTTGATTTTTAGAGCGCTGCCCTTCTGGTCTTTCCTCGCACTCCAAAAAACTGGCGAGCGAAGTCCCACAGTTTCCCACCATCAGTTGTTTTCAGCAAGAGGAGTCCAAAGAAGTAGGAAGCTTTATTGCATACTGATTTCTCCCTGCCTAGAGCTCCAGCTTTTGGCCTAGAAAGATCCCAGAGAGGGCCTCAATTCATTCCAGTTACAGAAGATACTGATTATTGTTAGGATTAAAGGGGACGCGCAGCGGAGAGATGGGCACTCAGAGCAAGGCAGTGCTTCTGGAGTCCGTGGCCCTTTCTAAGCCACGTACGATGGTGCCGTCGTTGGCTTCCATCTCTGCAGTTACCACAGGTCAAAGTTGCAAATCAACTGAAAATTGAGCTCTAATCAACATTCTCTCTCCTCCCCCCAGTTATAGAAACAGCAGCACAACAGGGCCAGTAACACCACACGGGGCTGGAGCAGCAAAGTATCTGCCCAGTTAGAAGGGACAGCAATTCCCCAGGCTCTCCCCTTTCATCTGCACCTACACGGTTCCTCCGGGAGTCCCTTCATGTCACTGGCCTCTAGCCTGGTAGACTAACAAACCAAGAATCACAAAGTAATACAGCAGAAAATTAAATCCTTTGCATTTGCAACAAAGTGTAGATTGCCCCTCGGGCTGTGCTCTCAGGCCAATGGCTTAATACTTTATGTCAGAGATTCCCACCCCCCACCCTGCTGGAATCCTTTGCTCAAGTGTTTGGGTTTTTTTAGACACAGAAAAAGAATGTTTGTCTCCAAACCGAGGAAAGAATCAGGTGTTAAGAGGAATCCAGTGGACTACCTTCTTTAAAAGGAACACAAAACTGTGTGGCAAGAGACTGTCCGTTCCTTGGCTGCCCCGCAAGTCCTTACGTGATGTCCTTCTTTCTTGGGGGCCGGTGGATATTCCTCACCACACACTTCACCATCCATTCAATTCCCTCGTTCACTCCTTTCCTAGGGTAAAAAAAAAAAAAAAAGTGGAAAGATTTGTAGAAAAAACACAACATGAAAACCACCAAACAACCGAGAACAAAGCCGTGGTTCATGTAGTCCCCGAGTGAGCAACAGAAGGGCTCTGCCCTGCAGCTGTTTATTGGCATTACTACCTTAGATTCTCATACACACAATCAATGGGGATCTGATTTATTTTTTAAACTTCCTGTGTAAACTCCAGCCTGTATTTTCCTGGTGGCTGTACAAGTCTACATCCAATTCAGTTAGTCATCAACTCCATGGAATTCTTAGGATGAACATGCCCCAAACCACTAGACACATTTTGCTACAAGGCCTGGGTTAGTTCTTATCAGGTCTTCCAATCCTGGCTCCAACTTTCTGCTATCATCTGTGCTGGTGCTGCCAAGCAA
Organism: Megaceryle maxima; assembly: GCA_024605025.1. Taxonomy (NCBI): domain Eukaryota; kingdom Metazoa; phylum Chordata; class Aves; order Coraciiformes; family Cerylidae; genus Megaceryle; species Megaceryle maxima. The sequence continues at coordinate 11,043 of JANHGN010023640.1, read as the reverse complement.
GTCCCCAACCTGCTGGGCTCTGCACAGCTTCCCAGCCAGGACTTCCATCATTTTTATTATTTTCTTTAGTGCAAACTCAAACTGAAATTTTGAACGGAAATTCCACGCAGGTCAAAACTAGAAGTGTTTGGAAAGGTTGTATTTCATCAGATTATTATCTAAGGCTTCTCTTCCAGTCAGTGTTTAGCCATTGTTCTTGTGGTCATTCATCTGCTTAATGGCACTCGGTTCTTAGCAATACAGACCACAGAGATTTTTGTTTTCATGGTTTAAGCAGCTGTTCTTACCCTCTGCAGTAGCTTGTATAATAATATTTCTCATTAGATTTCTCATTAGGTTAAAGGAAAAAACCAAAAAGGAGCAATCTCTGGATTCAGCCAAGGCAGTAATACAGACAGCAGCATTTCCAGCCATCTGGAAAAGCACTTTCGACTTAGACCAAGTAGCACTTTGCACTCAGAGAACTGAAAGCGTAAGCAAAGCACTGCGAGGCTCGTCACGTGACGGCGATGCCGAGATACCGAGAATCCCGTGGGCTGGCCAAGGTCAGGGTGTGCAGCTGTGTAGGTCTGGAGAAGAATCAGAGTCTCCCAGATTCTGGTCTGTCCTAGTCAATGTATCTGAAACCATAGGCACCCCCGAGTCGTGGAGATTGTTTTATTACCTACGTAACAAAGCTCATCTGCGTGCCAGAAACTGTGATGGCAGGAGCACAACGACTCCGCCACCAGCGGGACACCGTTCGTTCCTCTGGCAGAGCCATGAACAGCTCCACTGTCAGCTGGCTTCTTACATCAAAGCCAGGAGCTGCAGGAAGCTGATGACAGGAGACTTTCAAGCCCTGTCCGGATGCATTTCTGCGTGATCTGCTCTAGTTCTGTCCTGCTCTGGCAGGGGGGTTGGGCTCAGAGGTCCTTCCAACCCCTAACATTCTGTGATTCTGAGACTGCAAAGATTGCTGTGTACGGAGAAGGGAGGACAAAGGACAAGAACAATCAGCCCCAGCCTCCTCCAACTCCCGCCACTCTCAGCCCACGGGACCTTCTCGTCGTATTTCTTCCAGGGACAGGATTTACAGATGAAGTCACTGACCTGGTGCCAAGCCCAAGGTTCACACACAAGTATCTGTGGCCGCTGGGAAGGACACGCAGCTTCCTTTCTGGGGTTCTTAAATCCTATCGCGTGGCTGCGGCCGTGTGACACCCTGCAGCTGTTCTGTCAACCCAACCGCCACCCGGCCCCATACTCACCCCGTCAGAGCAGAGCAGGCCTGTGTCAGGCAGTCTCTCTTCCCAATTTTGTTAATGCAGTCACTAAACGCTGTCTTGATGTCAGGGATTGACAGACAAGTCTGCAAGGGAAGCCACAGAAGAGCTTGCTTTCCATCCCACAAGGGATGGGGACCTTCTTCTGAAACAAATCCCACCACATCCACCATTCTGCTTCAGTCAGGATGGCACAACCCGTCAGGTTAAAGCCCCTCACCCACTGAAACACAGCAAATTCACTTCTTTACATTCCAGAAAAAAGAGAAAAAAAAGAAAAAAAAAAAAAGAGAACATAATTTTTCACCAAAGAGAATGCTATTTACAGACAGGACACAGACTGCCACACCTCCCTGATTGTCAAGACGTCCCCTTCTAAGCATCTAGTCATGAAGCTGAGAACAACCTGCACACCCTCAGGACACTCCTTCCCCACATAAATCACAGTGTTACCACAAAAAAAAATTATTCTTGGAGTTGCAAGCCCAACAAAAGCAAACCTGCCCTGCTGAAGTCTGAACTCACACCTTCTTCCCTGACCACAGCCACAAGAAAAATCACCAGCCTCAAAATCCTTTTCTGATCTCAGTGATCTCTTCTTCCTCGGAAGCCTCGGACAAACCATTTAAGCACGTCAGCTGGCCACGAGCCCAGCTTTCTCCTCCTTCTGCGAAGACATTTTCGACCTTCAGTGAGGCTCAAATACATGGGTTGGGTGTTGACTCAAATGCCAAATCAGGCCCTCGTGAGCCCTGAGGGTGAGTCCAGGTGAATGTACGCGCCGAAGGAACAGGCGGCCTGCAGACAGGAGTCCAGTCTGCTACAATCTGGGCCTTAACTGGGCAGAAAGATGGACATTAATGATACCAGCTCCCCATTTTGCAAAATACTGGTTCTGGAGAACATAAATACAGGAAACCACTGTGGAAACGACCACATGACAAAGCACTTTTCAGTGCTTACAGATAAGTAGGGTTCTTAAGAAATGGCTTGAGTTTAATGACACCTGATTCACCCAGTGCCCTTGAATCCAGACTTGTGATTTTCCACTGCAAAGGGCCTAGAATGAATTAGTTGTGCAACTCTTGATGACTGTACTTTCTTATGACCCCAGATGCATTTCAAACCTGCAGTTTCCATCAATGAGCTGGAAACTGTATCCAGAAATGTTACTGACTTCACTGCCTCAAAGCCCGGAGACTTAGCGCAGCATTTCTGCCAAATGAAACACTTGCACTTTGCAAAGATGAGCTGTCAGCCACGGGACAGAGAGTTAAACAACACGTAAAAATATCAGATACTGACTTCAGATGGAGTCAGGCTGGACTTGGGGGTTGGAATTCATACCAGTAGGTCTGGGTGATAGGCAAGAGATTACAGAACTACGCTCTACGAGTCTGCAGGGGATACTATTTACTTGTGGTATGATGTTCGCTGCCGAGTAAGAGAGGCAGGTCCAACTGCCTCTTGATTTATGCCAAAGCTCTAAACAAGTCAAGCACCCAACAACTGGGAAGAAAGGAGAGTTGCATGGCAGTCATTTTTCATGTTGTCACTCTGTTGTTTTTTATTTATTTCCCCCCCACACATTGTTTCATTTCAGCTATTTATCACGGGCCATTTTTCACGTCATTAACTTTTTCCTCAGCAAATGGGGCTTGGGAGCAGGAAGGTTAAAGCCCAAGGCAGCTGAAGCTGAGCAAATGTTTCTTGAAATAGACTTCTAAGTTTATGACAGTTTAATATCCAAGGGTAACAATTCCTCCTTTTCTGAATGAGGAAATATTTTTAAGTCTTTTTAAAATAAATCTGAGATGAAGAGCTGAAGGTGGAACATGGCAGCACAGAGCGGACTCACGCTGGCCTTTATTTTGACCCTACAGGCCTGTGCAAAGCCATCGAGCAATGGACCTCCCAACAGCCACCAGCAGACCAGTACAGAGAACCCACCTCCTTCAGCTGTCCATCCTGGAGGCCTTTGAGCAGTCTGCTTTGTCCAGTGAGGCTTATAACTGCTGTAGCCCATTTTACCTCAGCTTAATCCATTCTACCCCCCTTCCTTTCTCACGCCCTGGTATAATCGTGGCCTGCCCTGACTTCCCCAGAGCCATCCAGCCATTGCTTTCCACAGAAAGCTGCATCAGATAGAGCTTTGCTCCTGAGGGGACTTTGCAGCTCTGATGCTGCTGACAGTGGGATGTCACCGCATCACACCACCACACCTCTTTTGAGGAACACCTCTTTTGCCCTGGGCTGAAGTCCAGTAACACAGCAGCAGGGAGAACACCACTGAATCATCAGTTTGGATAAGCCTTGTTTTCGGGTTCAAGGGGAACAGGACTCTGGCCTGACAGCAGAGGAGGCAGCAGATTACCCGCCAACGAGGAGATCGGAGCTTCTCCTGCTCGGGAGAAAATGTCAGCTGTGGCTTCTAAGTTCCCCTCTTCCACCTCCCTTTTGACATTACAAAATATTTGTTTACAGATGTCTTTTGTTTCTCAGCTGAAACCACACAAACCAAAAGCAAACTAGGGAAGCTGGATCTGTGATCACATCAACAGCATACTATTCCAATCATCAAACCCACCGATGACCTTTCCAGAGCCACGTTATCTACCACACGCTTCAGAGGAAGCTCACATGACAAGCCCTAGTTCTACCTCCACTTCCCCCAGAGAACACACTGCAAACCTTCTCTTTGTGAAGGCTCTTCAAGGAACAGCCTGCCCAGGACTGACCCTCCTGCACAACCAAACTCCTCTTCCAAAGGGTTCAGAACGGCATCACACCGCCCAAATTAAGACTCAGGAACAGTACACCTAGAAATACACCAAGCAGCAAGGCTCTCTCTCTGGAGTCACCTGCAGAAAAGCCCGAGTTTTAGTCTGGGTTAAGGAAAATAGGTTGGCCTGGGGAGTCTTTATCCCTTGGCCAAAACACCGTGGAAAGGACAACGCTGCTGCTCGGTCTCGTACCAGGATAAAACCCAAGGTTTTTCAGCCACCTCACGAGTAATCAACTGACAGAATGGAACTAAAATAGAAAGACCACAAAGGTGGGCAGCCCAAGTTAAACTATTGAATAAACAGTAGAATCAACCTGACTTATGTTCTGTGCTATCATTTTTTTTACAAGCTTATTTGACATTAAAACTTAAGCTTGATTAACTTAAACCAAGCTTCTTGAAAGTAAAACTAATTTGCAAGGGAAGCTGGGGTATTTCTCAAGCTGGAAATTAGCAAGGCTTATTTTCTATCAGCAGTGAGGAAAATAAATAACACTCTGAATCCTCAAATATATGCTGCTAGTCACCATGACTCCTCTCACTTTCCAAAGACATGAGGAGGCCTTTCAACATTCTGGAGATTTCCAAAATTTATTTTAAGATTTGGAAGGCAAAACTTCCTCCCAAAGATGTGATACAACAGCCAGTTATTTTCACATGCTGCTCCTTCAGCTCAGTTTTTCCATTAACTTTAATAATGCTCCAAAATGAGCCATTCTATCCTCAAGTTTCAATGTCCCTCTCTGCAGCTCAGAAATATCTAGAGATGTATAAACCTTTGAACAGCTGCATTCACATCAAAATGGCAAAGATGAATTCTTATTTTGCAGCTTTTCCCGCAGTTAAACGGTGGGCAAACCAAACTGCCTCCCATTTTCCAAAGTGGCATTCTGACTTGAGAGGGAGTCCACAAGAATTATTATGCATTAGACATTTAATTCTTCTAGAAAGCAATAAAGCCCAAACCAAACTCCCTCCCACGACACATATGACCGAGTCTTTTAATTAATTAATTAAAAAATGATCCAGTTTTCTAGACCTTGCTGAACACCAAGGATTCTCCTGGTAGAAAATCCCAATCACACAGAGTATTGTCGGGATATTCCAGCTGTGCTTTGCAGTCTATGACTGTATTTCACCTCCAGCTACAGCTGAACATCGCTCGTGCTTGGCAGCGCTGATGTAACGTACCCTGGGGTAGTGGTGTCTGCTAACAACAGGATTCTTTTCTACAAGGAATTTCACACCAGGGCCAAAAAATTCTTACAGTTTATGCAATTTCAGGCATTTCAGGCAGTGAGTCAGAACTTTTGTTAGCTCAGTGGGAGGAATGTAAACTTAACAAAAAAAATTAAAAATCTCCATCAGATATATTGCTGCTGACAGATTTCACCACAAACCTCCTGGTGGCCTTTAAAGATGTGATCATCATGAATTCTCCTTCACCAGCAAGGTCAAGATACCTCTCTTATCGTGCTCCACATCAACAGCAGCAGGATGCTGGTGAGAATTCCTCACTACAGCTGTATGTCTGGAGATCCTGGGTAGATAAATCTCTACCAATGCTAATCCTGTAACGTCCCATTTTCTTCCAGAGGTCTTCAGAGAATCACAGATTGGCTTGAGTTGGAAAGGACCTTAAAGATCATCTCATTCCAAGCCCCCTGCCATGGGCAGGGACACCTCCCACTAGAACAGGCTGCTCAGAGCCTCATCCAGCCAGGTCCGAAACACTTCCAGGGATGAGGAGTCCACAACTTCTCTGGGCAACCCCCCCAGCGTCTCACCACCCTCAGAGTGAAGAGCTTCTTCCTAATGTCCAATCTAAATCTACCCTGCTCGAGTTTAAAACCATTGTCCCTCGTCCTATCACCACAAAGCCCCTCCCCAGATCTGCTGTAGGGGCCTTTCAGATACTGGAGGCTGCTGTAAGGAGCCTTCTCTTCTCCAGTTTTCAGTTCTCCTGGATTGGTGGAAGAGAAACAGGCCTACTAGTTGTCTACACCTTGCTAAGTGAATCTGAATTATTACTGAAAAATAACCTGTAGTCCCTTTAACATTTTGTTAACAGCGTTGAGTCTCTCTGCTGTGTCCATATCTGAGGTCATACTCTGGGAGTAACCTCTAAATACCCACTGCAGGTGTTTCTTAAACCCAGGTAGTCAGTTTTGTTTTGCTCATCTCCTCACAATCCTAAAACTGCATAAAAGACATTAAAGCTGTGGGCTGGTCTTGGACGCCCCCTCCCCCCAAGAAGGGGCAAAGGGTCAGTCACACTTTTTATCTTCAGAGCCTGCTCCAAACACCTCTTTCTAGTCACATAAAGAAGTCCCCTTGCTCAATCACTTTTCTTTTTTTGCAAACAAGCCAGCATCACTGGCCTGTAACAAAACATGCACGTGCAGCCTGAAGGAAAAGCAGAACAGTTTCCCAGCTCACCACACAGACTTTGTTCCTCAACAGCTAATGGCCAGAGCGCGGGCTGCTCCCTGCTGGGAAGCTGGAGCATCATGTGAAAATAGGAGAGTTAAGATGCTGGTTTGCACCCAGAAAAGAGAGTCCATCTCCCCATGCCCCAGAGATCACAGCGAAGTCAGCAGTTCTGTCTCGATCTCACACTCTTAAGTGGAACTACATTTCTTTCATTATCTAGTCACAGAAATCTTATGATCAGCCAAAAAAACTCTGCTGTGTTGCACAGATGAAAAAAACAAAATCCCCCTCTAGAGCCAAAGCGATTCCTAGGGAATTCTCAAGTATTTCCCACAAGGTCACTCACTGAGGCAAGTGTAAAGGCCGGGGGAAGAAGCTGGGAAGTATTTGCACACAGAAACACCTCCCGGTCACAGCCGCTGCAACTCCCAGTTCCACCGAAAGGCGCTGGCTCCATCTACGGATTAACCACTGGAACTGCAGCACCGGAATTCCAGGTGCAGGGGGTGGAAAGGAGGAAAACGTGGAAAATACCACAGCCGCTTTTTGCTCTCTCTTTTTTCCACGTCGGGGGTAGATGAGGATTGCCCTGGATGCATCACCTAAACACACAGGCTGTAGTGCTTGCTAACTTGGCAAATGCAAACCAAGAGTTTTGCCGTTCTGGGGATGCCAGAAGGAGTTCAAATGATACTCTCAAGGTCAAGTTTTTCCCTGCTGTCACTGAGGGAACAGTCTAGGACAAACAGAACGTTTCAGAGAACAGATCTTATCTGGTTAGGGTGAAAGGAGGATATTGCTTCGCATACATTTGTTATGCTGTTCCCAGGTAACAGAAGAGCAGCATAAACAAAGTGCACTGAATGTTTGGGGTTTTTTTTTTGCTGAATAAAGAGGAAGAAAACCAGTATCAAAATACCAAGTCATACCAAGTCACAGTACAAAAAAACCCCACCACAGCTATGTGGTCTGTTCTGTTTGCAGAGGGTTGAAAACAGCTGAGATGGATGTTCCTGTCCCTATGCTCAGTTATGCCACCAGAAAAGGGGTGGCAAAGAAAGGAAAAAAACCAAAACCAACCTAAATTCAAAGTAATTATTTCCAGCAGTAGGAAAGCACCACGGGATCAGTCCAGGAAGAGGAAACAAGTTTAATGTGAATGCAGAGCTCACCTTTCCACGGCTTACATGCTCATTTAATAAGTAAGTTTACAATGATCTTACCTCTACATCCTGCTTGTTAGCCAACACCAGGATGGGAACCCCCTCCAGAGCTTCACTGGTAATCATCTTCTCTATAAAGCACAGGAGAAAAAAACAAAACCAACAGAGATTTAGCCAGTTCTAGAAGTTGTTCAAATGCTCGACACAGACAGAGGGATGGAGCAAGAGGCTCCTTCTTGCATCACAGTTCCATTTGATACAACCTTTCCAGTCTGTATTCTTCACGGAATTCTTTCCCAGATCAAACCCCAAACTTTGTTCTGATCAACAAGCACATTACTGGGAATGAATGAGGTGATAACTACAGAATCAGGTATAACAACTTCAAAACTACCAGCATACCCCCAAAAAGAGATTCGAGGTCATTACAGGCAACAAAGGCAAGTCCTGTGTTACAGACAACATGGACTTCAACCAAACACTTGCAAAAGCACTACAGAGGTGTCATCACCACGCAGCTTACTTCGAGGACACAGGAGCAGACAGGGCAGTAATGAGAGAACTGTGCCACGCTGCACCGCGGAACCAGAGCGCGGTGAAACACGACCTACTCACCAAAAGCTCTTTTAGATTCCGAGAGCCTCTCCTCGTCAGTGGAGTCAATAACATAGATCACTCCGTGAGATTCAGCGTAATACTGAGGGGAAAACACAGATATTAGTGTCTTGTCTGCCAGGACCATTTGTTCCTCTTCCTAATGTTTTGGGGTTTTTTTAATTTGGTAAAATTTTGATCAACCAGTTAGAGCCAGTTGCTTCCACAGCTTATGTCGGGGGAGAAGAGCAGTGGCACTGCCCGTTCTGTTTGCACGCTTGCTGAACACAACAGGGGAAAAAGCTGATCTGTCCCCCAGACCAGTTTATCTCTACGGTGCAACCCTCAGATACAGGGTTGGTAATTGTTGTCTGTAAACCATAACACAAATATCAAAAATTATCTTTGCTAATCTTGCACAGATGAAGTTGAAGCTCTGGAAAAGTGATGATGCTTAATACTGGGGTAACCAAGGAGCCTGTACAGCTATGAAATGATCACACTGCTTCAAGTTTAAGAGGCGAAAACATTTCTAAAAGGAATAAATAAATAAATAAATAAATAAATCTCCAACCTTGTCCCAGAGAGACTGGAGCTCCTCCTGCCCACCGAGATCCCAGAACATGAGCCGAGTTTTGCCAACGTCAATAGTACCAACTAGAGGGGTAGAAGAGAAGACAAACCAGTGAAAACTAAAAGTGTTCTCTAACACATCACTGCCCACACACCCCGCTACGGAGTCCGGGGCAGAAGAGTCTTCGAGAGGAAAAAATCACACACAGAGGTCACTTTCAACAGCAGAACACCCCCCTTGCAAGGAGCGGCCAGTTGGATTCGTATCAGTGCAAATATCACAATCAGGCCAATGAAGGAGCTTGGGTGAGAAGCAGCTCAACCTCTGAGCACAGCACCAAGATGGGATACTCAGGGGCTTTAAGACTTTGGGTTTGATTTTTTTTTCCCTTCATAAGCTAAGAATGTTTATTTTATCCCTTTGGGAGATACAACCTCTGCTTCCCAGAACTATCCTGCCCTTGTCGATTCTTCAATATTTCAAACAAGAACCAGCTGTTGTCTAACTGGGCAGGAAAGATGACAAAAATAAAACCACCAAACCAATTCCCAACAGGTTTACTTACTGTTTAAACCTACAGTGGTTGTGATCTTGGACAAACTCATCCCTTTGTAGTTCTTGTTAAATCGGGTTTTAGTTTGTTCCAGGAAGGTCTGAAAAGGAACAGTAAAAAGTATTTACTCTCAAATATTGTCCTGGCTGGGGAAAGCCTAACCCAGATCTGCCATTTTCAACCTGCCCTACCTAACCTTGGCACAAGCCCCTCTTCTTGTTCCCTGTTTTAGCAAGAAAAGGAGGGAACGAAGGTGATTATGGGATTACCAAAGCCTCAGCTACGTCCCTGATGGCTTAGGCTAAATTTAAATTAGAAGGAAAAGTTGATTCTTTGGCATGAATAACTCACAGTGCAGGGGAAGAAAGACCTGTCTGTTGGAATTTTTGCCTGTGGAGGATGTTTGGAATTTCCTGTGCCCTCCAGGCAACGAGTAATAAACAGCACTTACGGTTTTACCGGCATTGTCCAAACCAAGGATCAAGATGCAGTACTCATCCCTCTGGAACATGTACTTGTAGAGCCCGGACAGCAGCGTGTACATCCTGCTCCTGCAACAGGCACCAGGAAATCACTCATTTCCCAAAGGCTCTCAGTCCACAGTGTTGAGTTTTTTCCCCAGCACTGGATGAATAAACATCGTTATTTTTTTCTCGGTAACTCTCACGTTTAGGCAATCCCAGGAAAAAGCACAGATTGTGCAGAGAGCTCACGATGAGGTTTTCAAATGCAGACAAGTGAGGGATTATCTTCCAAAGAGCTTCACCTTTGCTCCTACAAACAGTGCCCAGCATCAGATGCAAACTCAGCCCTCAATTCAAAACTACTCTCTCTGCTCAGGGGCTTAAAGGAGAGCTAAAGAAGCCTCAGCAGCTTTTGCAGGATGTGTAAGACCTGCAGAAAAACCAAGTCGATTTCCTACAAATACCCAAAAAGGGTATTTTGAGCAAGAGACTTAATTTAAGACTTATCCAGCAACAATCTTCTGCTACAGCATCTGCCATACAAGCATTTTGTCACCTTACAATGCCACAAAGACAAAGCAGGTAATTTAACGAGCCAAAAGCACAATGACAATGACTCGGACACAGCACCACCGAGCCCTGCAGAACCCCCGGGGGGATTTGCACAAACAAGGGAGGGAAGATTTGTTAAAACACTGGAAGGGTCTGCACCAAACGCTACAGGCCATTCCCATAACACTGCAAGAACTCTTCGGCTTCAACACAGACAAAAGGAACCTCAAGGCAAACGGTTTGTGAGGCAACTGTCTTTGAGCAAGCACGCAGATAAATAATCACTCTGAGGTCAAACAACGTTGCCAAAAGGAAAGCAAAAACCTGTTCCCGACCAGAAATGAGGGGTTTCTCAGGCTGAGGCGCTCAGTGCGAGGTCAGGGAAGCTCAGGACCCTTCACCTCCGGCCGTGCAAGAGCCGCAGGCTCAACGCCGTCCCCCGGGAAGGCACCGAGGCCGCGGGCTGGGCCGGCAAGTGATCCCTGGCGAGCCCAACCGCCTGCCCGCTCCCCCTAAGTCGGAGAGACCCCCACCCGCTTCCCTCAGCACAGCCTGACAGTGAAGAAGGGAGACAACAACACCCCCCCCCCCCCCCCCCCCCCCCCCCCCCCCCCCCCCCCCCCCCCCCCCCCCCCCCCCCCCCCCCCGCCGGCGCCCCCC
>JANHGN010023638.1:0-25621 GCA_024605025.1 Megaceryle maxima | reverse complement strand
AAATTATTTTTAAATAGTCTAATGACTTTTTTTTTTTTAAGGAGACATATAATGTATTTTGCTAATTGCTTATATTTTGCTTCTATGGTCATATATTTCTGTATTTTAAAATGAAATTCTTGTGTAAAGGACTTGCAAAAGACAAAACAACCTTTTCAGAAACATCTGTCAAGTTCATAAAGGAATCTTGAAGAATACAGGGAAGTTTATATTTCTGGTTTTAAATACAAATGTTAAAAATTACTCCTGGTAGTAAGAGTTTTATTGTAAACTCTAGAACCTGGTGAATACTTTAAAAAACCCATCTGCAGCTTATATTAGTATCTTCTGCAGGTAGAGGAAAGGATATGTCTCTGTTCTTGTAAAAGGACTGTTTGAAAACCAGCCACTCCAATTTGGATGAATCAAAATTAACCTGGCTGCTGCTGTAGGCCACATATGCAAAATTGTCTATGTGCTTCGTTGTAGCAGATGGCTTGCATACACAGCTTTGTTTGTTTGGAACTTAATCTAAGAGCAGCCTGTGGTTTTCTTCAATTACTTGGAGCTAGAGGGGCTCACTTCAAAATCATGTAATGCATATAGCATTGTGTAGTACATGTAGTTTAACCAGGAGAATGTTTCACTTAATTTGGGGAAACACAATGCAAGTCAGCCTAACGAAGTCTCATTGTACTTCCATTAAATCATACTACACATTTGTATAGGCTTTCATGTTAACATTATGTAGTTCTGGCATTTTAAAACTAAAAATGTCTAAGTTTACGTGTTCTTTTTGTGCAGATACTTGGAAGTTTTAAGTTCCCTTAAACAAGTGCCCTGATCATTGATTCTGCCAGGAAAAATATTCAATAGTAATACTCATACCCATTGGCTCACTAAATAGGGCTGAGAGATTTACAAAGTGATTTAGTCCATTCTCTTAAACCAAGACAGGATAGATGATCTCCAAACCATCCTGGACATAAGTTTGTTTAACCTGTACCTAAAGCCTTCTGTGATGGCAATTTCCCTAACTTCTTTAGAGAGTCTACGCTGGTTCTTGTTCACAGTCACAGTTAGATGGTTTATCCCAGTATTTAGGAGATGTCTGTTGTGATGAAGTTTATTCACTTGTGCTGTAAGCTACTATATCTGAAACATAGTTACTTTTCTCACCTGCCTTTGCTCTGGATTTACCATCCTCACCTGCTTCAGTTACTCCTAAAAGGCTGTTTTCTAGAATTTCTTAAGGTTACTGATCAAGCATCATGATGACAATTAGTGGTAGTTCTTTAGAATTCTAAAGTAGCAAAGAAGGCAAGTATATGTAATGAATGGTTTTCTGCTATTTCAGAAATTATTTTACTTATGTTTTCTGATGTAAAAGATTTTATTTAACTACCAAAACCATTAATTTAAAAATAATTTTAGAGTAACTGCTTAAAACTTCTATGGGCTTAGCAATGTGAAAACTGTTTTATCCTTTAGGTATGAAGTATTATTCAACACTATATAATTAATGTAGTTGCAGATTAATTCTAGACATAAGTTTAAAAACAATTGCCTGTGAACACGGCCCTGAATTTGTACTGCTCTATCGTTAAACTCTCCAGACTCGTACTTTCAGTCTAGAGAAAGTTTTCTATACACTTGAGATAGCACAAATGTGACCTCTGATTTTTTTGTCTTTTATTGCTTTTGTTGTGATTTCTCTTGCAACATAAATGACAGAAAGCTTAAACTGTGGTACATGTTTTCCCAAGCTTCCTTAGATTATCAACAATTTATGCAGTTTCATTAATGCCCCAGCTGATTTTGTTATGTGCCTAGGCAAAGATTCTCACCTAGTTTTCAGAATTTACCTGAAACATGGCAATTAGTTGTTATTTTTACATTTCATTCTTTTGGTGTTTGGTCAGAAATGTGAACATTTCTGCTAGAACAGCCACCTCAGGCAGCAGCTGAATTCTGATGCTGCCTGAAACTTCCTTTTTCTTTCCAGCATTCCTCTTTCCCCCACCCCATCTAGTTGAACTAGTAAATGATATCTCCTGTCCTTTTTCACCACCTGTCTACGAGAACATTCTTTCCTCTGTTAAATTAGTTAATTCAGTCTAGCTTGATGATAAGCAAACATCTCTCAAATGTTTTGGGGAGTGGACAGGTGTTGCTGAGCTTTCTAAAGATAGAGGTGCTTTGTATGCTTGGTACTGGGAGGAAAGAAAGCCTGCTGGGAGGGTTACTCATGGAGCAATCTGGTATCACACCCCCTACTGATGCTCAAGTGCCTCAGCCATGCCAGAATAGTGGAGAAAAATCCAGAGATTGACACGGAATGCAGTTTTAGAACACAGTAGGGTTTTTTTTTTTCTCTCTTAGAGGAATATTATATGAGAAAATTAATCCAGGTTTTACTTAAAGTATTGAAGAACAGACAGAAACCTTGCCTACTTACAAACTAAAATACTTATTTCAAGCATTTTTAAGATGAAAAACCTGTGAGTCGAATATATTTAACAATATACCCTCACTGGGTGGCTTGCAAAAAAATCCTTGATAAACTATTATGTATGACAGTACATGTCAAAAAGCCTGAAAAGAATTATTAGAATTCTTTCATTAAATGGTATGATTAGCTGTTACATAATTTGCATTGCATGCAGACTATTTTTTTGGTCATTAAATGCTTGAAAGGCTCTATTCCAAAGCTTTTCAGGTTAACGCAGAATGAAATACATAGGATGAAAGACTGAGTTGACTCTATTCACAGCTCCATCATCTTGATACAAGACCAAGAAGTCTGCGTGCAGACTTGTTTTCTTTGGAAACGTGGGGCTCAGTTTCCAGCAAATGAATTTGTATTCCCTGATGATGCACGTGCACATATTCCAGGGAGGGGCTCTGCTGCCCTACTAGCCAGGCTTCTACCCATCTTTATTTAATCCATCAGGTAGACAGGTTAGTGGCAAAATACAAATGTTTTTGTGAGCTCTTGGAGAAGGCACATTCAGCTACAGAAGTTTGGAGGATTATGGAGATGCATCTTACTCTCCTGTTTCCTTCATCCATTTGGAAAAGATTCAAAGCTTTTCAGAAATACCAGTTCCTGTCAAAACTGTACCATAAAATCTTTGTTGCATGCCAATTACTAGGTATTTCTTGGATGTGATGTGGAAATCATACCCAACCACCAGAAGACTGGTGTGAAATTGAGAAAGTGGAACAATTACTCAGAAATAAGGCAGTCTGACAGTAAAAACCAAAAGTTAACAAGCTCCCTCTCTACCCTGATTTGGGTAAAAGAATCTCTGTTCCCATTACTAAAAATTGGTTAGTCTTCTTAAAAAAAAAGTCTTTTTCTTTTTCACAAATGACATTTCTAGCAGAAAGAGCACTTACTGTTTATTTCTTCTACTTTGTCCTTTATCTGTATTCCCTGATCTTTAATCACATTATTCTGTCCCACAGCTTTGTCTCTTTTTCTCATTTCCCCACTTAGATCACTATGAAATGCCATCATCGCAGACAGGAAAGAACTGTTTTGATTGTTGCCATAAACACTTGATGAACTATTTTCTGCTAGATGAAATAGTTACTAACCCCAGGCATCTTCATTAGGCTGCTTTAACGTTTTGTTGGTAATTGCACATAGTAATCTCTGGGGAAAAGAAGTAAAAGAAATAAGTGGGAAGCAGCAGCTGGGAATACTAGCCACTGTCCCAAGATCTGCCACATACTGGCATTTTTTTTTCTCTTTTTCTGACCAAGCATACAAGTTTTTCAGTCGGTGCTGTGGTTTTACATTATCAGCTCCACAGTTATTCCAGGAGAGGTTTAAAAGAAAGATGAGTTCAAGATTTAAAAGGAGAAGGGGATGTTTTAATGGGGGAATTGTCTGTGAGACAGATTCTATCTGCAGGCCAAAGGAATCCATAGAGTCTTCACTTTTCAAGGATGTGTTGCTATAAATGCGTTGCCTATATGTGATTCATTGAAGTACTATAATTCATCATCTTTGTTTTAATACTTTGCTGCTGTAAATAGGAATTGGAGAATCTAAAGCGTTTACAAAAGCAGGCTGCAACCAGTCAGAGGACAACAGACGTTCGCTTGAACAGGGCCCTGGAAGAAGCAGAAAGGTATAAAGCGGAGCTGAATAAACTGAAGCAAATTAACAAGGTACAGTGGCTTAGGAAAACAAGTTCCAATCTGTAATCAGGCAGTAGTGCTAGAATGAGACAAAAGGCGTGATTGGTTTTGGAAGCATCGTATCTCTTACAGAGAGTCCCAAAATTGACTTTGAGCAAGTCTCCAAAGGGCTAGATAAGTTACCTTGGATGACATTACTGCAACTTACACAGGAGAAAGAAATGTACAGAATAAAGATATAGCTTTCTGATTTTCTCCATTTGTGCAAAAATTAGAGGCATTTAGAAAAAAGGGAGAAGTACACATACACACCTAATACATACACAGGTAAATAATGGCTGTTATCTCTGAGCTTCTCTTGAAATATTTTGATTAATACCATTTCTTTTCAGAAATGTCATGTGTGGCTACTGTTTGGCATTTTGTTATGTAATGCCAAATTGCACTGGTTAAAGCACCACTCATAAATAATACACTTCTCATTTTCTTCTCATGGTAGGATGTAGCTAACCAAGAACTCAAAACAATTGAAGAATTAAAAACAGAAAACAAGAAACTGCAGAAACAAAAAGGAGAGCTAATGACAGGTTTTAAAAAGCAGTTAAAGTTAATTGATATTTTGAAGAGACAAAAGGTAAGGACCAGAGTGCTGTTCTATTTTGGTTAACAAGCTCTAGCTAAATGCGTCTGTTGTCAAGTAAGGTAATCACGGAAACAAAACCCCAAGACTGGGAAGTTTTAATGCATGGGAACAGTAGACTCACTTTTATTCATGCATATTGCTAACATTTTGCTTCATAGAAAAGGCTGGTCATCCATTTCCTAACTTGGAATTCCTAACTGTCACCTGTCAGTGAAAGAGTACTACTGAGAAGTTTTAGGACAGAGAGTATCTATTTGTTCAAAACCAAATAATGTTCAGGTGATAACAGAAACTCCCTTTGGTACTTTATCAGTAGAATCCATTTGAGCATGTGAGAGATTGTTTGGGGGTTTTTTTTTCAGTTTTTCCTACCTGCAGCATATTACTTGTCCTGTCAGCAGCTGTAAGGGCACAGGGCCCTCACAGGAGTGAGCCATTACATTCTAAGCCAGCATTCTTCTTGAGTTCTAGAAGTGTCCTTCTCTATCAACATTCTTTCTTTTTCTTTGTATTCTGAGGTGCTCTGTACACGTGCAGTTCTGTTCAGGTGCAGATCTCTTTGTGTGGCAGACAAAGAAAAAAAAAGAAAAAAAAGAAAAAAAGTACTTCTTCTAGGTGTGGATTTACAAGATTGAAAGAGGGGAGTTGATCTCCATCTTTTTGTAACTCCTGGAATATCACGAATACTTTGAATCACACTCATTGTAGTAACATCTACGTGGCTGTTCCCACCCACACTGCACTTGCAGCTAGCTGTATTTAGAAGTCATCTGAGTCCACATTCATTTCCTATCCCACTCCATTCCTCTCCTTCAGGGCATAAACAGGAAGGCAGGAGCTACTGCCTTTCCCTTTCTTAAGCAGCTGAAGTTGAAACTGGATAGAGGATAGGTAGTAGAATACTTGCTGACAATTTGTGCTGAACAATTAGTGACACAGCTTCCAGAGAGAGGTAGTGTAGCAAAAAGTAGATTAATACTTCAGATGTAATATAGCTAAAAATGTATTTAACTACTGTACTTGATAAAGCTGTACCATTGTCCCAAAATAGAGGGATGTTTTACTTGGAAAGAGAAACCTCATACACTGCAGAGTAGGTAAATACCCTATGTTTCTCAAAATATATATTCAGCATAGACCTGATGAGTTTTGATGGTTCAAACTGAAAGAACCGGTGAGTTTACATGGAAGGAAATGAAAGTGAGAGGAGTGTATAAAGAGATGTTGTCCAAAGCAAACAGTTTTCCATTTTTCTGATACATTTAAGGTCTTACTAGCTCCATCCCACCTTTCACTTACCCAACACTTGGGATTGCAGCATTTGTATGTTTTCCTTCTGAGTCTGCATGAGGCATATGCAAAGCTATGGGCTTCACAGTTGTCTAAACAGGCTCTGAACATCACAGAGGGGTTCACCTCTAATTCCTTACTCTACTGAATCTAATGAGATTCATTTTGGGACAGAGTTAATGTGCTTCATTTTTTTTTTACTCTCAAACCAGAGCTGTAAGAGAGCTAAAACAAGTGATGTATAGTGACTTGTGGAGCAGAAGCACCTCAGAAGGGCCTGCCTTTCAGATAAGAAAATAAAACATTTTATTTACCCTTTGAGCACTGCAGTGATCACCAGACATTTTGCAAACACTCTCACAGCTGTTGAGGCCCCACAGAAGAGGAATGGCTCTGTATGGAGTGGCAACTTCACATAACAAAATACACATACTTATTCTAAGAACTGGGAATTGCAATATGGACATATACCCTTGAACTGGGAATAGTTCTCCACCACAGGACGGAGGAGAACAGGTAACTGGAATAGGAGGACTGGGGCTGCTTGTGCATTTCCAGTGGAAGAGTATGTTTCTGTCAGTAACAGGCTGCAGAGGAGACCTGGGGATTCATCTCACAGAAAGTGCTAGCTTAGCTTGGGAGGGCCCTTCCAAGTTTATTTCAAGAATGAAAAAGATACAGCCTTTGCTCAAAATATACTCTATACATGAGGTAGCACATTGTCCTCTGGAACACAAATTCACTGAAATGGGTGCCAAAGAGCATTATTTGTGCTTGACTTCACCAAAACCATAGTCTCAGATAAACTCCCCAAAACTTCATTAAATATATTTTTAAAAATTAGGAATACCCTGTCAGGACTGAAGGCAGTAGAAGAAGCCACTTGCCTTTTCTTAGAAAAAATGTTTCTTACTCACAGAAGAAGGATGCTGTTAGTTGTCCTTTCAGGACAGACTGTGGTTGGAAGACTCTGAAAGAGAAGGGCACCAGCTCTGCCTTTTATAGCTGCTGGCAGAAGGCACAGGGGACCAGCAGCTGAAGCTCAGAGATGCTCAGAATATGTAACCACCTGGAGAACTTCAAGTCTACTTCACACAAACTTTTTGTTGAATGAATGGGGAAAAGCTGATTTGGGCCATTTGTGTAGCATCTGTGTGGCAGATTCAGATGCGTGTCGCAGGTACAGCCAGCCTGAACATCAGGAGCTGCTCCTGCATGAAGAATGATGGAGGAAAGAGAATTCCAAAAAGGTATTAACCAGCAGTGGTAGGAAGACTTGCAGCTGGCACCAAGTAGTGCTGGTGTTCCCTGTTGTCTGTTCAGACCATTCTTTGCATGTCTTGAGAGAGAGAGAATTTAGTAGAAAAATCTTAGTTTTAAAAGGGATTAAGTGAAGTTGGTTTGAGCTTTACAGAGCTGGAGGGTGGTATACTGGTCTGTGGGAGCTGCAGTCTGCTTTGTTGGCATTTGGAACTGACAATATGCCTATATATAAAACCCAACCACAACAGACTCCTGGTAGACATGAATTGCTTCCTGTTCTCCAAAACATATCCATTTTATTAAAATCTGCAGTAAAACTTATTTAGGTAGGACACTTTCCCTGCTGGAGGATGATAGGTAGAGAGATTAGACTGTGGTGTGGTGACAAGGACGTGTGGCACAGCTGTGACATCAGCTGGAACCCAGGCAGCCTTCGGGGCCTTCCAGCTGCTCTGTAATTTTGATGGGCAGTTTGGTGCAAATACAGTGACCATTTCAGTACTTGTTTTCTCCTCAACCATTGATGAGCTTGATGACACTTTTCCAAGCAATTGCATTATTTGAACAGAAAATAGCCTTGCTATAAGTTAAAAAGTTCTCTTTGTAACTTTCAGTGTTCCATTTAAAGTAGTGGGCTGCGCCCTGCGTAGTCGAAACACAAATTCAGACTACTGTATGATTTTTCAACATGTATGTATGTATACAGGGGGGCGGTGTGTATATATGTGCCATGATGTACCACAAATGTATGGTGTGACATATGGCAAAATAGCTGCCAGTGGTCAGCTTCAGGTAGTACAATTACTCTTCTGTTTTATGCTGATTTTTATTTTTTCGTGGTGTTATTTTGTTAAAATCCTCACTGAACATTAAATCACACATCCTAGAAGCACTAGCAAGCTGAATCTTAATGATGTATTTGATTTGTAACAGCTTTAAAGTCAAGCTAAATATTGATCAGCTTGAAAGAATGTATAAGAAAGTTGATATACATGTTCATGTCACAGGAGTTGTCAGATTTTCAGTTATTTCCATGCCTCATTTAACACCAAGATATTTTTAAAGCAATATAAGGAACTAAGAAAAGCTATTAGTCCTGTTCTACTAGAGCTGAAGTTGCAATGTTTAGCATAAACTTTATCACCTTATCCCTATGCTATAGACTTTTGCAGAAAAATAGAAACAGCAGCTTTAGCTTAAACAGGTGAACATCCATCAAAACCATAGTAAAAAAAATGGCATGATAGGTTTGAAGTCCCTTTCAGCTACCCCAGTTACACAGGATTTTGTACTGGGCCTCCACCCTATTTTACCTTTGGCTCCTAATCTTGTTTCTTTTTTTTTTTTTCTCTCCCTCAAGATGCACATTGAAGCTGCCAAGATGCTGTCTTTTACTGAAGAGGAATTCATGAAAGTTCTTGAGTGGGGAAATTACTGATTCCATTAAAAAAAAAAAAAAGCAACTTCTGTTTGAAATACAAGTCAGATGGTACATTATTTTAGCATTCTGTATGAATTGATTCTGTTGATTTTATTTGTGACTAAATTGTTTAACTTGTATAAGCCCAATAGCTTGCGTAGTAATATCATGTGAAATACAAAGTGCAGTTTCAGGCCAAACTGTCCACTCTGTAATGAGCAGAGAAGCACAGACCGTGCAAGGAATATTCCAAGTGAACTTTGTTATTGGTTTGCTCTGTTTTAACATTTAAAACTATACCTTAGATCTAAGGTAATATTCAGTCCAAAGAAGTCAGGGTTTAGTCTCAGAAAATCTGTTACAACAGAAATAAACCAACCAGTGATACAGTTGAGAAGAAAATATCATGTCCTTTTAAAACCACAAGGATGGAAAAAATTGGCCTTATCTGTTCTCTGTAACAGATCTCCTCAGAGCTAGTGCATCTGGCATCTAATTTAAGCAGCAACAGCTCTTTTACAGAAATGGTCATAACTTGTAGCTATTACACCTTATACTCTGGCTGGCAAAAACATACATGAGACCTGCCCCTCACTATCCAGACTCCATATCTGATACAGTTGTATGGGGTAGAAGTGCTACTTCAGTCAAGGTCCTGGCCATCAGCTGCTGATTTGGGATAATCAGGAGTGATGGCTCCATATTCACATGGGCACTACAAGCACTGCACCCTTAAAGAGTTCATCATGTCATCATTACCATAGAGAACCAGATAAAAACTTGAGAGTAGCTGAGTTGAGCGTATCATGTGTATGTTAATGAACAGGAGCAATAAAAGCCTGTGCTTCTCGAAGGAACCGCTGTCACACCTCAGCTATTTCAATGGATTCCTCCCTCAAGAGTAACTGATTAGGAACATGGCACATAAATAGTAAGCTTGTGCACTGAAAGAAAAGTATAACTGGTGTTTCTGGCCTTAAAATGGAAAAATGTCTGCTCAGAGCCTACCAGCAAAGTAACATGAACCAGCAGTGAAACGAGTAACTCAGACCTACCCCTCTGAGATGAGATGAACTACATTTGGCTTGGTATTTTAGTAGTGTAATGCCAATGCAGATAAGCCTTTCTATTAGAACCAGAATTAGTGCTTTAAGAGAATCTGATCATCCATACTGAAGTACATGTGAATTTGCACTAGCTGAGGTTTCTGCAGAGCTGCTGGAGAAAACATTTCTGAGAGTGCAACATCACTAACTGAGAGTAACTGAGAACTCCCTAATAGTTTATTGCTGAAAAATGCAAGTACAGCATGCACTTAAAACTAACTGCATATCAGTTTAGAACTCCAGTCTTAAAATGGAGACTTCTAATGATATTAAAAAGGAGCTCATCACTGTTAACAGGAAATGGAACTTTTCCTTAGAAACAAGATGACACCTAGCGGCAAAGCAGGAGATGCGAGAGGGGAAATGTCCGCGTTCTCCCGAAAACGCATTACTTCTTCTGGTAAGCCAATCTAAATTCCTCTCCAAGCATGTTAATGTCATCTTCGTCTTTGAATACTCCCTGCAGTAAGGGCAAAGAAACACATGTCAAAAAGTAAAACAAAGTAGAGAAGTTATAATGGATCTTTTAAATTTTTCTATGGAAGTGAAATACCGCTCATCCACGGTACCAGCGTCACCTTTTAAACAAACAGCCCTGAAAACCATTGCAAAAAGTTCAACAGATGAGTTTCAGACCGGTGCACCTGGTGCTACCCTAGAACCATCTCTTTTGCTCTTCACACAAATGATGATGAGAAGCCCACAAAGATTCCAGTGTGAGCACTATACAAGGGACAACATTTATCTGCACTCCCTAGTAAAAGAGGTTACAGTCAGCACAGCAGAGGAGCAGGTTTAGTAAAATCAAGCAACTGCACCGAAAAGAGGCACTGGCTGAGGCAGGGCTCTACCTTTATCTTTAGTTATGTCAAAATTAGTCCATATCAAGAAATTATTTTGGAAATCAACTGATATGGAACAACTTAATCAGAAACTACGTTTTGTGGAAGGGAAGAAGGGGGACTCAGAAATCTAAATCTCTAATTCTAAATTAATATCAGGGATAAAAATGTGCATGACCCACGGAACATACCTTGCAGCATTTAGAAAAAAAAAATTAAAAATTGCACTTATGTTTGAGACTTTAGAATTAGGTAACACTTTGTTTAACCATTTTGAGTGAAGTAGCATGGTGTAAGACTAGTTTCAGACACAGTACTGAAGCAGAGAAAAGATCAGTCAGACATCAGTACTGTGGAACAGATGTGAGAGCCTTTGACACTCTTGAAGTAGCCAAGACTTCCTACAACAGTAAATTCAAACCAGAAAATGATAGGAAAACATTGCCAAATTGAGCTATCCTTTAATTAAGTCTACACTAGAAAATGTCTCGCTCAGAATTTTACAAATTCATGTACTAAATTAGCATATTATTATTTGAATAAAACTTATACTCCACTAGAAGTATGTTTCCCAGTGTCTACTCTTTAAATAGTTGGATAATTCCCCCCTACTCTAAATGCATTTTCACATCCCTAAAGCAGCTCTCTGCTCATTTGCATACTATCAGGTATATTTTCAATTATGAATTATAATACAAAATAAATTGTCATTTATTCCTATAACAACTGCTACCATCTTACTTTTAAAAACACAAGGATGAACAGTGAGCTCTGAAATGCTTCTGTAAGCACTGCAGTTTATTGCACTGCAACAGATACAAGGCCTTGTTTCCATGGTAACAGAAGACTCTGAAGACAGCCAACCCTGTAAGAAACTGTTCCCAAAACCCCAACTTAAAAATATGGTGGAAATGGGGTTTAAGATCTGATGGACCCCCTTCTAGCTAGAAAAGCCCTGTTTTAGCACTTCTATTACATATTCTAAAAACTAGATGAGCAAAGTGCTGTGGAAGCTTCCAGCAACTTCTGTACGAGGCATCAATATTGCATCAGAGCCCAAAGCCCCTCATACAGAAAGAATATTTTTGTACATTGCTTCCCAACTCAAAACGAAAAAGGAAGAAGGAAGATGTCAGCACAGGACAGCTGACACAGTAAGAGCGCCCACTGACTCCAGGAATTTACAGTTTTGCAACTATACCTGAAATATTCAAGAGAAAACCGATTTAGAGGACAAAAATTTAAAGCATTTAAAATACAATTCACTTACTCGAGGAAGATAACCCAGTAATTTAGATGCATGCTCTTTCAAGAGTTTCTGTCTCTCTTCTTCAACAATTGCACAGATGTTTTCTTGTCTCCTCTCATCTAACCGTCTTTCCTCAAGTTCACGCTCCTACAATAAACAAGTTTTTGAAACTGTTCAATCTCAGCTCTGTGAACATTTGTTTCCATGAATATCTGCCATAGTATATTGAGAAATTTTTTTTTTTTGAGTGCATTTTAAAGTTACCAGTGCTGCTAAACTGGACAATGGTGTGTCGCAGATGCCATGGCTCCTGAAGAGAGATCTGCAGGGCATGTCAGGTATACAGGTGTCTAGGGATGTTGCTGACGTGAACCTCCTGAGCTACAAAAAACTCTGAAAAGACTCTTTTTCTGGGGAGCAAACCAGAAGAAAGGCCTGCTTCTACCTTGCACATTTCTCTGCAATTTCCCCGTCACCTTTTCTTAGTCGCTATAGCCTTGTCACTTAGGATAGCAGAAGTACTCTCATATAGAGCCACCCTGGCTCAAACCAAAGGTGAATGGGAAACCACTTACTTTATCTGCAATAAACTGTTTGTGACGGTCCTCAATCAGTTTTTCCACAGCCCTCCTATGTTCAAGCTGTTTCATTCTTTGTTTTTGAGCATTCATCTGTTCAATGCGATCATCTTCTGCAAGCTTGGCCAACATCTGTTGTCTGAAGGCTGCTTCTTCTTCTTCCATAGTTTGTTGCAGTACCTTCTTCAGAGCAAACTGCTCTTCATACGTTTGCCTTAACTCTAGGCGTTGCCTTATTCTCTTTTCAATTTCTGCCTATAAAGGAAATTTAATAAAATACTGTTTTACTGAACATGCTTTGGAAAATACTGATTGCTACCAGCCAATCTACAGGATTGATCTTGGAATAAATTTACCACAGCTGTTACCTTTTAGCATAACTGGAGCAAACAGTCCATATCCGACACCGGTCTCCAGTATTAATCACCGTGGCAAATGTCTCAAGACTCTCAAAATTAACTCCAAAACAATGGAGATTCTTTTTCCCATTAGCATAAAGTGAATCAACAAGACAGGCGTCCTAAACAACTCTCTAAAAACAACAGTGCCAGGTATCTCGGCCTGTGTTACATTTTGCTTGTTGCACCCAGCAAGACAAGACAGAGTGTGAGTGTACTGGGTCTGACTGAGCTGGAGTGAATTTTCCCCATAGCAGCCCCTCCCAGTGCTGTGCTTTGTGTTGAGAGCTGGAAAGGTGCTGGTAACACCCCCCTGTTGTGGCTGCTGCTGGGCGCGGCTCCCACAGCACCAAGGCCATTTTTCAACACTTCCCCCTGCAGTGGGATGGGGTTGACAAGATCTTGGGAGGGGACATGACTGGGACAGCTGTCCCAAACTGACCAAAGGGATATTCCATACCATATGACATCAGCTGAACTAGAAAAATTAGGAAAAGGAGGAGAAGGGCAGGGGCATCACTTGTCCTCCGGAGCAACTGCTACATGTTTGGAGCCCTGCTTCCTGAAAAGGGCCAGACATCACCTGCTTATGGGAATTAGAAAATAAATCTTTGTTTTCTTTTGCTTCCACATGCGGCATTGCTTTGTTTCTTCACTAAACTGCTTTTGTCTTAGCCCATGAGTTTCAGCTTATTTTCTTCCCCTGGTCCAGCTGGGAGGAGGAAGGGGGAAGTAATAGAGTGGCCTTGGTGGGTGTCTAGCCAAGGTCAAACCACCACAGTGAGTGAGCCCATAGGAAAAAGCAAATGGACCTGCAAAAAGCAAGCAGTTAATTAACCTGCTTTGCTTAAACCTGAACTTGAAAAGCTACTGGTATTCTTCCTTTTATATATAAATATATAAAGCAGGCCATATGGGTATTTAAAACCTTCAGTTGTCTTTCTGGTTGAAATTAAAACATAAATACATTAGGGATGGCAAAGGAAACTCAAGAGGACAGAATTTTCCCCCAAAAACTAAGTAACTACATAAGCTGCTTGACTGACCAAGAGCATTTAGGAAACAGTGTTAGAAACAGACACTTAGTGCTAAAACAGAATTGAAAACAATTGAAATTAATATACCTAAAATCAATTCAGAATTAAGCCTTTTGCTTTGAAACAGCTCACAGACCAAAATGGGCTCAAGGATTCCCTCAAAAATATCCCAAAGTGACAAACAATACAAGACTTGGCAAATCCAAAGTACAAAACCCAACCCAGACCAGTCCATGACCAACCCTGACAGCACTGTTAAGAGGAAAAGTTGTGGTAATGGGAGTTACATGGCCTCTGAAGAGAATCCTCAGAGACAGAAGGCATTGCATGTGTGATGTACTCTCATCAAATATTCTTTAATGCCTCTGGTGACAACATACAAAGACTAAAGGAGTGCTGCTCCATCACAAAGACATCAGAAAAAGTGAAGGGACAGAGGAAAACTATGTAAATAGTGCGCCCTGCGCTCACTCTATTACTTACTTTCTAGATCAGCAATTCAAGTGCCTTCTTTTTCTCTTTAAATGTTCCTATCTGGTCTGTTTAAATTAGATTAGTCTACCATAGCTTCAAGTACACCATAAATGATATGTTTTCCAGCATGTACACTGCAATTTTTATTTTATAAAAGTTTTATCCAGACCAGCTCTGCTAACCTGAATGTTCTACAGAAACTGTGGAAGAGTATCAGTACTTTACTGGAAGAGTAGCACTGTACCTTATGCCTTTTTACTTACGCTTCCCTTTTACTTTAAAGGTTTATGCACAGGTGCACATAACATACAGAAGATGTATGAAAAAGCTGGTATCTAACAAGTACCAAAATGTCCATATATCTATCTGCAGAAGAAGTCCATGGAAGTGAACTATCTCCTCCCTGATATATAGGTTCTACTGCATCTGCTGGGCAGTGCTTACCATCTCCTTCTTCCTTTCTGTCTCTGCTTGTTCTTCCAGATACAGCTCTTGGCGGATTTGTTCCTGTTCTTCACGCTTCTGTTGTTCTCTTTCCAGATTCTGGGCAATCTATTAAAAGAAGGAAAGATTGTTAAACGAAAGACAAGAATGCACAATATTTTTTTCTACAGTTTAAATTTTTGATACCATGCTTTGAAGTCTTTGTTTTTTCTCCTCAGCGTCTCGAACTTTAGCCATCTGATCTTCTTCTCTTTGTCGTTGAATGTTGGCAAACTCCGTAATTTTCCTATTTTCTTCTTCCATCTCTTCCTGTTTCTTTCTCCTCCATATAGCTTGTTCTTTTTTAAATTCTTCAATATATGCTTGAGTTGCTCTCATTTTACCTAACTTCACCTGTTTTTCCCTGTAGAATGGGGGGGGGGGGGGGGTTAATTTAACTTACTGCACAGTAACATTAAACAGACCATATACTCATCATTAACAATATATTTCAGAGACTAAGGTTTAAATGACTCTCCTTACCCATTCAGCTAGAAATTAGATACCTAAACTGGAAAAACTTATTAATGAATTGCCCCCAAAAGAATCTCATGTCTAATATTTTTCTTGAGGAGGACAGACTGTACACATAGGTACTCACTACTACTCCATTTTGTCCAAGCTCCATCAAAACAGAAAGAATAAGAAGGAAGTCCAATAGCTTAATGGCACCAGACTCTCCTAAACTTTTAATTATTTATATACAAGTCTTCCCCCCACTACTACCACCCTGCCCTCAGAAACCTCCTTTCCTATCACAGGTATACAACGTGTCACAAAGAGGCAGGGACGTGAGGAGAGGCAGAAACGCGAGACAGGCAGTCACTTCCAGCTTGATGGGCCCAATGGAAGCACTCCTTGGGATAAGATAGATTTCATATTTGGGGAACAAGGACACAAGACTGACAAGAACTACAAGAACACGCTGATGTTTGAACAGCAAAATCCATGCAAGTCAGTCTGCTTTTAGTAAAATGTGACCAAGGAAAACTAAAATGAGCATTAGTCTGTGAAAGAAGTGTATATAAATTAGTTTTTCTATACAGAATTATATGAGTTGTTTTATTTTAAATTAATAAGAAAAATTCAAGGTAACTTACATTTGATCTTCCTCATAAATCTTTCTTACAATTTCATCAATCCTGAGTTTTTCTCTTAAAAACTCCTTGTAAGCATCCTGCTTCTTCCTCTCTTGCTCCTGAAGCTGTTTCTCTAGTTCTTGCTGATACATTAATTTCTCCTTGTTTCGCTTCACTTCTGCAGAACCTTCTTCTTTCATTACTCTTTCATACTCTTCCTTCATCTTTTGGTCTATTTCACCCTCCTGTTTCTACAGGGGGAAAGAACAATGTGAGATTCCTTTTTACTCCTTTTAATACAACTATGTAATGGAAAAAACCACACAGTATAAAAAGGAATTACAAAAAAAAAAGGATGTTCCCCACCTCCATCTGTAAATACAGTGTCTTAATGTGTTTAATAGCTTCATTCAGTAAGTAGAACCCTTGAAGAGAACCCCAATATCTAAACAACTCGAGGAGCACTAACAATACTTAAAGGAACCTATGTATTGAAAAATGACAGAGTAGAGCATTCAGCATGAGTGAAACTAACTCACATCGGCATAAAGGCTGGAACGTGGTTTAACTATGCAGAACATCCCCAATAAACGCGTTGTCTGTACAGCAGTTTGCGTGAACTGAACTTTGACTACAATGTTAACATAATCAGAACCATTGGCCTGATCGCCAGTACTACTCAACATGTAAATAAAACTTTATCATTCCACCTGAAGTTATTCAATGTTTAGTAATATTAACAACATTTTCTTCTGAGGAAAGGAATCACCTCAGTAAGTGCTTTCTGTACAAAGCGTATCATAGTTTTAAGTTGGATAGATGCTACAAACCCAGTAAAATGAAAATAGCCATTCATACAGCTTAATTCACTACTACTTCGATTGCAAAGGCAACGAAAACCTTTTTCTAATAGCTGGTTATTAGTGGCAAATTAGACCTTTGTGACACAAAATATTTTGAATAAACACTGAATGCTTAAACAACAATATTCTATATAAAAAGATCAACTTCAAAGGAAAAGTCTTCAGCACAAGCCCCGCAAAGAGTTACAGTGCTCAGGCGTTGGGAAACACCGTGAAGCTCCTTACCATTTTCTCATACTGTAGAGCCTCTTTTTCAGCAATCTGTGCAGCTCGCTCTTTATTCATATAAGCAGATTTTAGCTTTTTTTCTAACTCTCGAAGTTCAAGACTGGTAGGGGGAGGGGGAAGAAATATATCCTATTACAAGGAAGAGACTACTTATAGGAACGAATTTAAATTTCCATCACTGTTTAAACACAATTTAAAGAATTTTTTTTTTTTCCCCCCAGGAAAAAATCCGGTTTTAGATAACAAAAATTGCTCTAGTAAAAGAGTAGAAAACAAAACCAAAACCCATTTTAAAGCAAATTATCTGTATTTGCACCTATGCTACCAATACTTCTGCATACTTAACATCTAGCTATATGAACACATAAATCCATAGATATGCACGTATACTTATAGATAGGTGCAAGTGTACATAGATACAAGCATATATTCAAAATGAAAATTTTGTTGATCGTTTCTCTCTTATTGACAAAATTTACTTTAATTTTTTTTTTTTATCATACCCTGATTTTAAAATAACTTTTCCTTCCAGGTCAGATTTTTTTCTGCTTCTGCTTCAACTGTCACAAAGTCTGTCTCGTCTCCACTTAACTTACATCACCTCACACTGTTCAGACATCACACCTGCCTTCCTCTTGTCTGTCTTGGATTCACTTCCAACTCTCTTTTCTGATACTGTTCACTAATACCTGGAGCAACCCCTCTGATCACAGCCTTCTCCTACGCGCTTCTCAAAAATAGACTTTTCCCGATGTTTTTTCCAGCCACGATCCCTGCTGGGCAAATCTGAAAAGTTAAAAGCCTATTGCAAAAATGAATTACGTATCTAATTTTAGCATGCTAAAACTTCCCCTCTGTTCCTTGAAAACATCTCACGCTACAATCTCAGCGCATCTATGGTTCAGTCCAAAACGTGATCAAGAAAAACAGAAAAAAGGATCAGGAGGTACACTTGTCAGAGCTGGGGGGATTTACAGCAGCTAGTTGAAGAAAGTACTCACGTTTTTGAAGCGTTACCTGTTCTCTCTTACTTGTTGCCTCATCTTTTCATCTTTAAGCTTTTCGTGTTTCAACCTGGCCAGCTCAGCCGCCAACCTTTCCTCTTGCTCCAGCTGCAGCTCTCTCCGTCTTCTGCTCTCTTCTGCCTAATCAGAAGGAAACATGTTGTTTCCACGACAACACTGCTCCACGCACAGGCGCGCGCGGTTGGAAGCAGGTGATTGCAAGCTCGCGTAGCCAGCAAGCGACGGATTCTAAAGGAGCGCGGTTCGGACAGAGGCAGCCGGGTAGAGCTCTCCGGCAGAATGGCGGGAACGCCCCCTTTCGCCCTCGCCCAGTGCGACGCGGCCGGGGCTGAGCTCGCACGCGCGCAGAGGCCCTCGGCGCTTCGGTCTCGCCGCCCCTCACCCGCAGCACGGCCTCCTCCAGCCGCCGCTCGTGCTCCAGAGCGGCCCACAGCCTGGCAGCCCGCCTCCGGCTGCTACGCTCCTCCGCCTCCGCCGCCAGCCCGGCACCCTGCTGCACGGACGCCTGCGGGCGACAAGAGGGGAGAGACGGTACCGCAGGACTGCCCCGGCCCCCGGGGTCCGCTCCTCCCGCCCGCCCGCTCACCATCTCGCTGGCCCGCCAGCTGCCGCGCCACGCTGCCATGGCAACGAGCGGCGCTGCCGGGCGGAAGAGATGGGCCCCAACTTCCGGGGTATACCCGCCGCGCTGACTGGTCGAGAGCGCGACCCGATTCTCACACGTGACCAGGAGAGGGCGGGGCGAATGCTCGCAGTGTGGCCGGGGCAGGCTGAGCTCCGCTAGGAGGGCAGGGCCGGGAGCGAGCACTCAGCTCCGCGCACCCACAGCTCTACCCTTCGTGACACGGCCGAAGGGCGGCTCCTGGGGCAGCAGCTTCAACCCGTTGAAAGCCTCGGAGGTCAGGAGGGACTCGCAAGGAAGAGGCGTCGGGGGGAGGGGAGAGCGGGCAAAGCGCACGGCCCAGGGTCCTCATGGGGTTCCTGGCCTCTTCAGTCCCTTTTGAACTCCAGCATAAGCGAGTACACTTTCCTGCATTCATATATAGTACAGAAGTGGGCAGATACAGTGTTCACGAAGAGAACAGGCTGAGGAGCAGCCCATGCTGGCACATACACATTCCATTCTCCCTTACTCTTGAGAAGCAGGAATCAGTAAAAGTTAAGAATAGGGAGTTAGAAGAAAAATAATTACCAAAATAACAATAAATAAATTTAAAAAAATCAAGAGTGCATTAAAAAAAGACTTTACTTGCCTATACCCAAAAAACCGAGATGGCAGCATTTAACTGAGAATTTATCTCCTTCAAAACTATTATGATAGATCCCAAACAAGTCTGGGTTACAGGGGAGAACTCAACAGCCAGAACACGAACAACAAACATCACCAAAATACATAATTCTATATGTTTCTGGTAAGGTCGCTTGGTATACAGTATGCCTCATTTAAACCCGATACGGAAAAGAAAGAGACTCAGCCCTTAATTATACAGGAAGCCAGATCTTGCACTGAGCACAGCTGTTCACTACAGAGAGCTTCTCCAGACTGGCTTTGCTCCAGGAAGAAATATCAACATTTCCCAAACTCTGCCCCCTCCCTTTTAGCACTTTTCTCACCTTTGTTTTCCTTTCTACATAGTTACATGAAACTAATGGCATGTAAGATTACTGAAAGGAATACTTAAAATTCATTAATGTTACAGACTTTATAAAATTAATGAACATCAAAAACACTGCTCAGAAGTAGGTAAAAAGTCTGCATGTTTCTAGTGATCCTGTGCTAGACATGCCTCTGTCTAGATACATATATGGGATAAGAACACATTAATTCAAATCAGTTTGAAATCCTTTTTATAAAAATCTCCCTAATTAGCAGAATTCTTTCTGAAGCTTTGCTTATTCTGTGCCCTTTTCATGACAAAAATGTTTTCCCACAATGCTTGATGGGGAGGAAATGTAAGCTATAGGAGACCATGTCTAACTGAAATGATAGAAGCAGAAGAGATGAAACAGGAAAAGATCATAAACTTTCCTACTACTTTCCTAGTGGTGTCACCACAACAGCGTGCTCTCAAAAAAACCCCAAAAAACCAAAAACCCAGTTTCTTCAAGAGTAGGCAAGGAAACAAATAATTATCAAAAAACCTATCCCGCAGTGATTCCAAAGTGTTGACTTGGCAAGAAGGAAGATTTTTAACTACATTGCACAGCACTGACTTTGAGCGCTCAAACTCTGGAGGTGGAGGGGATAAAGGTACAAAAAGATGCTTTTGCTGTCCCTTCTGCTCGGTAAACAGCTATGTGCCTCACTGGAAATAAATGGAACTTTACTAAACAAAATCAGGTCCCTTCACTATCAGAAATAACAGGAAATAACCTTTGCTCTTATCCTCAATTTGGAACAGCCACATTCTAAAGTGAGAACCTAAGTATACCTTGATTCAGTCTCCAGGACACCAAGGCATTCAGACAGAAAAGTGGGAATAAAAATGCTTGAAAAAAGCCCACACAGAGACCAACAACTCAGTTCATAAAGGTCTTTTTAAAAATTAAGATGTGGCTTGTAGTTGCATGTAAACAGTATTTGTGAGCAATGTATCTTTCACAGAAGGGACAGAACCCATATCCAATATGACCCCAAGGGGAAAAGAGTTTGTGGTTTCCAGTCCTCGGTGTCTTGTTCTTTTATTTTCCATAGATTTCAGATTTGCTGCAGTGTGTTTAAAATGAAACGTATTTAAAAACGCAACCAGAGAATTCTTTTATCCTTGGTACTTTGTGGAAGTTTGTGCTCAGAAACCCTTACCTTTCACACCCCGATTGTCTTCCTCAACACAGTACAGTAAGCCTCAGGGACAATTCAGTAAACATTCTGTGTGTGCAGATTTCCAAAGGAGAGTAAGAAACCTTTCAGCATGTACAGTCACCCCATGTAGAGAACAAAGAGAGGAAAATACTCCAGGAAGTCCACAGAAACACCCAATATACCCTTGCCTTGCTCCTTTCATTAAACAGAATACTTAAAAGATTTCACATAATCATTTCCCTCAATTCCAATACAACTGCTGGCCTCATCTCTTCTAAGAAAGCCCCCCCAAGAACCACAGGCCTCTGTCCTAAAGTGTGGTCACCTTATTAATTTTTTTTTTCCACCTTAACGCTGAGCCAGAACTTTCCCTTTTTCAGTTAGCAACAATTGGCCTCTTAAAACTCTGACTGTGCTGCAAATAGCTCAGCTTAGTCTTCTTCATGCCCTTCCCATAGCAACCAGGGCCTACTATTTGGTCTCCTGAGGCACTGACTGTACTCCCTGTCTGGGTTACCTGCAAACTTGCTGGGAGTGCACACACATGGGCAGTGCACCTGCACCTGGGAAAACATTTCTGTCCTGTGCCTTCCTAGCACATCCTGTTCTCCTCAGCAAGGTCGTCTCAGCTGGATGATCACCTCCGTCTGAGGGGGAAGCATCTGCTTTTGCTACTCCCAGCTGTGTAGTCACAGCAAGTCACTGCTTCATGTAGGGGCCTCCCTCATATGTTCTTGTTTGGGAAGAAATCAAGCACTGTGTTGAAAACAGACCTACCTTTTCTTCATGCCGAAAAGCAGACCTCCTTAATGGCACAGACTAATTTCTCAGTTAAAGACCAAAGAATTTAACACTTGAAGAACAGAGTTCAGTTTGGCCAGAGTTGCTCAGCTTATCTGAAGGAAAAGAATGAAAATGTACTGTTTTTGCAACCAGCTGGGTCTGATTCCTTGAAAGTCGAGTGTGTTTATAGTTAAAATTTCTTCCCCTAATATAATTTAAGTTTTTAGAATAACAGATAATGAAATATCTACTTTACTATAATTTGGAAAGGAATAAATCCCAGCTGTCCAACTACTTTTGAACTCTCATTTCATACAGCATTTCTTTCTTACAGCAGCCTTGTTACAGCTCACTGGTCAGTGACTTGGTTCTCATTCCTTTTTCCTAACAGCATTAAACACTCCCGGAGCTTGAAAAGATTCAGGTAACCAGCAGCCAACTGTATAAATGTAGGGTTAAACTCATCAGTCCTTTCTTGGGATTAACATAGCTTATTAATAAATGATTTACTTCTCAGTATCACCGCCTACTGATCAACTCCTGACAGCAGAAATGGAGACTGCTGAGGAATGAAAGTTTTACTAATGATAAAAATGATGAAATGGAGCATTATAGGAAAAAAGGAAGTTCCCTTTATTTTAGCACCTTAAATTGAAGGTGATGCAGGAGCACACAGCAGAAAAGGTCATTAAATAAAAGTGGTGAAGCCGTTTTGCAGGTTTGCCTCTTTTCTAGGGTGTTTTACCAGATGATCATAACATGAGACAGTGATAAATGCATTCCAGCTGAGATAAGATATGTGGGTCATGCTGACTTTGCAACATTATAAACCACTACTGGGGATAACACAGCTTCTCTGTGAGGTAATTTACCTTCTTTGGATGAAAAGATAAATGGGAATTAACAGGGAAGAGTCTGAAACATCTGAGCTGTCTATTGATCTACTGAAGACCTAGATAAGTCACAAAGAAACTAATGCTTGCTTTGCTTGGGATTAGTGATGGATGGGATAGCAGATTTAGCAGCTAAGGGGCTATCACAGTCAAGAAAATCTTAGCACTATATTTTTATTTTTTTTTTTAATCTTAATTATCCTGCAAGGAAAATGTCCCATAGCAGCAATAGGCAGAAGTAGTCTTTTACTTAGGACATTACACACTGTAAACAAAAATATTAGAAGGAAATACAGAAATACTCAGTGCTTAATAAATATTTAGCTGTAGTATTGAATTTTCATAGAATAAGGAGAATAAATGGAGTGTCTCAAGTCACAAAGTATGTTTGTGCAAAGGACATGCACAGAAATTAGTCTTTTAGTGGTACCATGTTCTTTGTTTTTGGGCTTCCATCTCTGCTCGGTCCTACTGCTCAGGAATAAAGACTGTGAGTTGTGCATCTAAAAGCTGATGTGACTAAAAATATTAGCATGCATTTATTTCCATAGCATTAGGAGTTTGGTTGTGATAGGTAAGTGGATAAAGCTCTTGCTGTACAAACTAGAAGTACCATTATAGCTGTGGTCTTACAACATTCTTTACATAGAAGAACTGTATTTGCTCTGCCTAGAACACTTGCTTAAAAAAAAAAATCATTACAGGTGAAGCAGAAAGCCTGGTAATTTTAACTTGTATTCTCTCCAGTTTTTGCTTGTTGAATTAAAAAGAGCATGGTGGACATGGCTCTCTAATTGGCATTGAAACGCCCTGTTCCATAATCCAAACAGATCTACTAGCCAGGCAGACAGTTGGCAAGAAAGCTCAGACTTTGCTGTGTGCTATAAAAGTTCATTTCACAGTTGACTGAATGG
The DNA here is from genome assembly GCA_024605025.1 of Megaceryle maxima. NCBI lineage: Eukaryota > Metazoa > Chordata > Aves > Coraciiformes > Cerylidae > Megaceryle > Megaceryle maxima. The sequence goes on along the minus strand of JANHGN010023638.1, from coordinate 2,119 downwards.
ATGTTTTATGTTGTACAAAACCTGGCTGATGTTGACAGTGTAATTGCTGCCTTTTCTCAGGTTACCTATCAGAAGCAGTTGAACTGCAATATAGACTAATGTAGGAGATAATAGAGAATATATAGCACACTTTCTAAACAGTGCTAATAAATGGGAGGGATGCAGAAAGCCACAAACTTGGTATCGGTTGCAGTAATAGGAATGGGGCAGAAACTGTAGAGAAACAGAAGTACCCAAAGCAAATACAAAAGAAATAGTTGGCCGAAGGCAGTCTCCCATCTTGACAAATCCTGAAAGGCTGAATGTTGACTGAAGAGAGACTTGAAAAAGAGTGGTGAAATAGTTTCCTCATTTCCCTACTTCTCTTTTACAGCATCAGATGAGTTGGGGCTGTGTGTTTCAAGAAGCACCTATGTTTTCTGGCATTACTAATGTGGAAACAAAGAAATTACAAGGATTGTGTGGAGGTAAGAGAGTGTGGGATAAAATATGAATTTGTCAACACATAAGCCTGGAAGGGACTGTCTAATTCTTCTGCCTGCACAGAAGCAGAATCTAGTGTAGTTGCACTACACTACAATTTATATTTTTAAAGATCATATCTACAAAATACCTAAGGAATCTTGGTGTTACCCTGCCCTTTAAACTAAAATAAATATTTCATATCCGACCAGAAAGAATACTCTCTGTAAGAATCATTGGAGTGTAATATCACTGTGGATAAAATTCATCTGTAGTCTTTGGAATTTATGTATTCAATTGTTAAAAACAGCGTCTCTCCTCAGGAGGAGGAGGCAGGTGCTTTATAAACTTGAATTAAATAGTTCTTAACATTTCCTATTAATATTTATCATCTCTTGAGTTTACCCAGAAACACATGCTATACACTGTCCGCTGTGAAAAGGAATAGAAATCTTAAGTTTAAGCAATAGGACTGAGCTCTTTAAGAAAATGAACAGTGATGAATTTTAGTTGAGAGTATAAATATTTATGGGTATGAAAGTTCTCTCTGTAAAAGCTTTTCAAAAAAGGTGTATCTGTTTAGCCAGATTTTTACCTGGGAGATCTGATGTAATTATTTGTCAAAAAGTGCTCCTCAAGATGATACACTACATTTGTGTCTTTTAATTTGGAAGCTGAAAAATTAAATATCAGACTTCCATTTTTCCCCACTCTCCTTGTCTCCCCTGTGTGAGGTTCAGAGGAGGCATCTAAGTAACCAGCCTACAAAGCAGCTCATTTGCTAAAGCACCCAACTAAATGGGGCAAAGGGAATATCTTGGAGGGAAACCAGTCATTGCCTAACAATGACCATCACCTCAGCTGATCTTGGCTGTCATATAAGCCTTCGAAGATGTCGTGGCTTCCTTTTCACTATTTTGTACGCAACGCCATCAGAACACACGTCTCTGGAAGGAAGATTTGTAATTTCCAAGTCTGAATGAGATCCCGAGAAAAAAGCTGTTAAGTACTAAGCTTTACTCTTCTTCTCCATAGCAGTACCCACAGAAAAGTATACATGAAATAAAAGGGAGAGATGGCATATGCTTCCTGGACTGCCTACTCCCATGGAAGCACCAAGTCCATGGGTTAATACATTCTAAACTGAGTGCAAAAGAGAGCACCAAGAAATGTACTTAGAAGAAAGCAGAACTCCTTGCATTCCTGCAACATACCACCAAACACAGATCATTCCAAAGAGTTCAGTTTAGTATTTGCGAATAATTAAAAAGCTGAGGGCTCCAAAGGGGAGCTTAGCAAAGAGTGGAAAACAAAGAAAGATGCCATTTACAAACAACATAGTATTTAAACTGATCTGTGACCATAACCTTAAGCCAACCAATAGAATCACAGAATCACAGAATTTCTGAGGCTGGAATAGACCTCCAGGATCATCAAGTCCAGCTTATGACCCAACACCATGGCATCAGCTAGACCATGTCACTAAGTGCCACATCCAATCTTTCCTTAAACACTTCCAGGGATGGTGACAACTCCACCTCCCTGAACAGTCCATTCCAGTGTCTAATCACCCTTTTTGGGAGGAAGTGCTTCCTAAGATCCAACCTAAACCTCCCCTGGCACAGCTTCAGGCCATGCCCTCTCATCCTGTCACTAG
>JANHGN010023636.1:0-10229 GCA_024605025.1 Megaceryle maxima | reverse complement strand
TCTCCAGCTTGTCCAGGTCCCTCTGGATGACATCCCTTCCCTCTGGTGTATTGACAGCACCACTCAGCTTGGTGTCACCTGCAAACTTGCTGATGGTGCACTCGATCCCACTGTATGTATCACTGAGAAAAATGTTAAACAAGACAGGCCTCAGTATGGACCCCTGAGGGACACCCCTTGTCACTGCTCTCCATCTGGAATTTGAGCCATTGACCACTACCCTCTGGCTGCAGCCATCCAGCCAATTCCTTATCCACTGAACTGTCCACCCATTAAATCCTTATCTCTTCAACTTGGTGTGTAGGATGTTGTGGGGGACTGTGTCAAAAGCCTTAGCAACCTCTGCTCTTCAGTGCAAGTTCTCTGCCATTAGTTAATGATGATAAGAAAGAGAGGGAGTGACTAGGTGGATCAGGGATATATGGATCTTTACTTATTTTTTGTTTTCCTGGTACCAGTGTCAGAATATGGGAATAGCACTCAGCCTTCCACATTAAGGAGATGAGTGGAGTATTTGGATATGTACAGCAGTCCTTCATATAAGCGCCCAAATCTGGAAAAGACTAAGACTTTACTTCATTAGAATCTGTTTGGTTTACAGATTAATGCTAAGTTCAGAAACATAGTATTTTTTTCATAAATGTCTATCTCAGAATGTCTTTGTTTCAGGCCTGTAGAAGTAGCTAATGTCTATACTGTTTTCCTAAGATAAAATCAGAAAGAGAAATGTTAAGTGGAGATTTGGGGGAGAGAGAGACACAAATAAATTTAATGTGTCTCACTGTTGTACTGGTTTAGGCCTTAATTCAGGACTAAGTTTCAGCTTCATTCCACTTTATTCCATCTTCTTTTTCCATTGACAGAGGAATTGCTCTACTTTATTGCAACAACGAGGTGTATCTAGCAGCCCACTTACAAAATATTTAAGTATAGCAAGAGAGAATCAAAACAATTTGGAAGGAAAACAGATACTGAAACTGTAAGACAGCCAACATGTCTGGTCCTGCAGTTTCCTGAGTGAAAAGTGTTTGATATGTATCTTTCTCATCTGTCTCCCTTTGTCTTTATTTTATAATTTTCTTATCATTGCTTTGGATTTTTTCAGGATCAGTGCAGACATGGATTCTGTAAATCCATCCAAAAGCTTGTTTTTAGCCAGTATGAAAAGAAATAGTGTATTTTTTTTCTCTATAAATAGGAACTCAATGCTATGTAGCTAACATGTTCATATTGAGTCTTCTTCATATTGTATTCTCATAAAATTAAATTTATACAGAACTGATTCTTTTTGTACTCAAAAGTATCTGCATAGCATTAACTTCAAGAGAAAAATGTTATCTCCATCTGAAGTGGCCCTGTTGTGCAAGGAGTTGCAGTGCATGCTGTTTTTCTGGTGGCACCTGCAGTAGTTGGCATGACAGACAAGAAAGAGAAAGGAGACAGAATATGCATTATGATCACCTTTCCTTTTGTATAAGCATTATCTTCAAACAGCATATATAGGGAGCTATTTTGCTTTCATTTCATAAGATTTTTTATAAATCAGTGCACAAAGAATGTAAGGATAGAGCTTTAAAATTGTGTTTGTTTTTAGAATCCGACTTTACATTAAGCTCAGTGTTTATTTCATTCCTGCTTTACAGCTTGAATTGGAAATGCTGAAATACCATAAAACAGGCTTGGACAAATTTGATAGATTCATATCCAGACCTAGAGCTTTGGTACATTCTTGACTATAAACATGCCTCTTGCTCTCCCAAATTGCTGCCTTTATCTTTATGTACTGTAAAGGAGGAGAATTCCTATACTGCATCTCACTGAAGACATGCTATAGCTTTCCTGTTTCCCCATTCCCTTTACTTTGCATTGGTGTATTACTTAATATCTGTCTGGCCTTACTGTCCCAGCACAGACTGGTTCAAGATCATTTTACTACATCTCCTGCTTATAAAGGGCTTTGTACAGCGCGTGTTCTGGTCAGTGTCTCTTAAAGGAAACACTCCCTTAGCACATCATTTACTGTTACTGTGGGGGTGTTGCACTGCATATATATGGTATGCAAAGATATTACAAAGATGTAAAAATACATTCTTACTTAACTGGTTTTCTGGACTTTGGAAAAGCATTCAGCACTGTTTCTCACAGCCTTCCCTAGACAAACGGGGAAGACACAGATTGGATGGGCGGTCTATCAGGTGTGTAGGAAATTGGCTAATAGGTCCTACCTGGAGGGTGATAATGGCATTTACTGAGATTGGTAACCTGTGACAAGTGGGGCCCCCTATAGGGATCAGTAATGGTCCCCATGCTGTTCAACATCTTTGTAAATTATCTGGATAATGGGATTGAAAGCACCCTCACCAAGTTTGCTGGTGAAACCCAACTGGCTGGTGTGGTGAATACATCAGAAGGGAGAGCCATCTTACAGAGAGACCCAGGCAAGAGAGAGCTTGCAAGAACAGTATGAAGTTTAAAAAAGACAAGTGCAAAGTCCTGCACCTGGGATAAAATAACCAGAAAGCCCAGTACAGGTCAGGATCTGTGTGGCTGGTGAGCAACCTTGCTGAAAGGGACCTTGGGGGCCTGGTGGACAACAAGCTGATCACAGGTCAGAAGTGCCACACGACCACTGCAGCAATGAAGGCAGGTGGCACCCTGGGATGCATCTGCCCAGGACTGACATTCTTTTAAAAATGATGCTATATGGCCTATTTTGCTGTTATTATATTTGGGTTTTTTTCAGTGACATACATTTTTGTTTCATAGATGTAAAAGTAGTATTGTCAGGAAAATTTAAAATTAACATTGCACATCTATATGATGATAATGTCATTTACAACATTGGCTATTGTGGTATATCAGGTTTAGTTGATAAGAATTTAAGATCAAAATACTATTTTCAAATGACATACTTGATTTGATCCTGTGCTTTGTGCTTACGTAGGCACGCTGGAGAAAGTTCTTTATAACAATGTGCAACTGCCAAACCCAAAAGGAACTTGAAAAACTTTTGAGCAGTATTTACTTGTCCCTTAAGTATTATCTAACTGCTTAAATTCCTACCAATAGACTTGTGGATGAAAAGGAGGAGAAGCTTTTTTTGCAGCTCTTTGCAGCAGAGGCAATCTACCAAAAGTTTGCCCAGGCAGAGATAAGATACAGATATACTATAATACACTCTATGAAAGCGTCCCCCAGGGAGCCCTACTGATGTTATTGAGACACTTACAAGTGCAAGGATCTGGCAGAATTCCTTCCAAATCTGGAGTTTAGCTTGTAGCTTTTATAGACGATTCCTTGGTAAAATATATCATAGTTATTTTATTGTCATTTCTTTTGAGGAAATCGTAATATCGTGAGTTATAAAAGGATGATGAAAATTTTGTATTTAAATTAATGGTAAAGATCACATGCAATAAGTGCTTGAAACCCTATCCATCATCATTATCTGTTACTTTTGTGCCTTAGTGAAGCATGGTGTGTATCGTGCATACCTGCTGGTCGGAGTGGCATTTTCTTCATATGATTTTGGGTGTTATAAACAGTATGCACGAGTTACAATCATATCAGAATTTCTTATAAGGCAAATAAAGAGTGATTGCAAGGATTTACTTTTTGTCAAGGCTCACAGGCGTTTCCAAAATGCAACATGATTTCAAGGTCATTCCTGCTCCTCCTCCTTACATTTAAAATTAATAAGTATAGATTGGACCATATAAGGTATAATAACATGATGTAAATTTTTCCATTAATAATCTCAGCATAAATAGTGACTCTAATGGATGTTTTCTTTCAGTTCAGTATTATTGCTGTGATGCAGCCAAGGGGCAGCAGCTGCTGGGAAATGGCAACTGCAGAGATTAGACAGTTGAGCTGAGCAGATGCTTTCCCCCAGTGTGATTGCAAGGGAGCTCTACAAACTTTCTCGCAGGGAAGCAGTACTATTTTTGTCAGTACACCGCTCTGAAAATTTATAAGATGCAAGGCATCTCTTACCATATATGTGAACTGCATTTGAAAATACTCTTTTTTTTTTTTCCCTCTGAAAAATTCAGCAGTTTGAACATTTTCTTAGTAGCTACTACTATATTCTTTTGTTGAACTGAGATTTTGACAGCTTTCCTGTGAATGAGTGTCCAAATACTGGCACACACACGAGAGAGAAGAGAACATGCAGACTGGGAGATAGTGGAGTATTGCAGGTTGAAATCTACTGCCTGAAAGAGTGTAAGGGCCATCCTATTACCTACAGTGACCAATAGTCACACTAGTGGACACACAGCCACTATTGTCTTCATTTTCCATTAGTATTTTATGCTGCATGTTTAGGTTCTCTACTGTGAGGTTTTTTGTTTACTCACTACACATTTCGAGTTGTTCAGCTCTAGATTATTTCTTAATAGTCATGAACTTGGAGTTTGTTCCACATAGTCATAAAACACTTTGATTCTTCTCATTTCCCTTTGTGAAAGGCATCTTAAATTTCATTTATTCCTCTGTTAGGTCTCGTAGCTTAGTAAGTGAAGGTCTGTAGGTGCTGTACAAACATATGTAATATTTCCATTGGATTAGTGACTATCCCTAAGGACTCCTTACAAAGGACAAATAAAGGTGCCCATGTTATACTACGTCAATATCTACAAACTGTATCTGTCTAATGAAAATATTAGTCATTTCAATTCATACCTTCTTCATAAAAAAACCCTAGAAAGTAACTCCTAACATGACCTTCTTTTCAGAGGCACTGATTATCTAAAACTTTTCACTGCTGTCTGTTGTCTGTTGCAACAAGTTCCAATCTCTGCTAATATAAAAGATTTGAGTATCTGTGGTGCTGACACTGTTATGGGCATAGTCATATCTACTATGTAGTGTAGCTCTTGCCATAATGAGGGACACTCACGAGAACAATGATCTGATGTGTCAGGCTACCTGTTATTTTCATAAACATAAAATGCTACAAGTGCTGCAAGACAACGATTTAGACAAAAAGGGATAACCCAAAATAGAGCACAAATAAATTTGTCTATGTTGCACTAATCATTCAAACAGAATTGAGGAAAGAAAATGGTTACATAATATTCAGATTTAGATTATTTAAAATTATTATTTTAATATGTACAAATATATATGTGAATCCTTTTAACTTTATTTGCTCCACCACTGCCTTTTCATGTTACAAAACCTAGCATTATGTCACCAATGTTTTAAAAATGTGGTTCATCAACCCTATCAGAGATCAGAAATGATACATCTAATACTTATGTCCATGTATTAATTCTCTAGTGTTTTCAATGTGCAAGGCAGTTTACAAGAAATCATAAAAGGGCATGGTTGGTCTCCATTGTTGTTCAAAGGCAATGTAAAAAAAGAGAGCAGTTTTGCCCTTTTTGTGGGGGTTGTCCAGCAATTGTCAGCTTAGAAATTCCTCAGTGAAACACCAACCAGGCAAGCAAAAAACCCTGACACCAAAGCCCTGGGCAGTGACTGAACACCTTGCTGCAACCCAATCTCAAATTGGCATAGGTGAATATTTCAGGCTTTACTCCTGAGAACTAGAATGAAGCTTGTACACAATGAATACTGTTCTTGGAAAGTGGAATAGACTTTTAGTCTATTTAGTGGATCCTACACTACTAGGGGAGTCACTGCACAATCTCCAAATTTACTTAGAAGTTTTTCTAAGAGATTGTGCAGCTAGAGTGTCTGTGGGTTTGCTGTAAATTAAACTGTTTGCCAAGCCTATCTGCAAAAGAAAAGAAAAGAGAGAATTAGCTGCTGACACTTTACACTAGGAAAAGTAATTTTCCTTTTAAAAAAACCTACTGAAATACGTGCTGGTGTTTGTGTTGTAGTTGTCAAACCTGCAGAAATAAACCTATTATATTCCTATAGTGCACCATCCATCCTTAGTATATATATTTTTTAAATGGTTGTAAATCAGTCTTTTGTGATTAATAACACTGTCTGTTTCATTCTACATTTTGATTTGTTAGTGTCTGTTGTCTATCATCTCATGCTTTAATTGTAACAGCCTTAGTGTAAAAATTCTTTTGAAGTGTGTAAGAGTTTGACTTACAGATAGAGCTTCTATATTCAATTTTAAAACCACGAACAGTTCTAATCATTTTAGGGAAAGGAAGGCTCCTGAACGCTGGCCCTTGCCACCCTAGTGAAATCTGTAAGATGTTTATCCTTGATGGCAGCCAGTTTTGAGCATTAGAACTGTGTAGACTTTTCATCTTCCAACAATAAACAACTTAGTTTTCTCATAGCAATTATTTATAGATTACTCCCTTTTCCATGTTCATTTCAAGCCTGAAAGGTGTTTACTTTTCTAACAGCTCTGAGTATGTTATGTGAATCCTTATGATATATGAAATGACACGGTACTATAGGAACTGTATTTATTTTCACTTAATTACTAAAAAGAAAAGCATATCCCAGAGTTAGTCTTATTTTTCTAAAGGAAGCACAGAAGCAACTTTTGACATTAAGCAGAAATTTTGCATAGATTGATATGTGGTTGGGGTGTTTTATGTCTTCAACTAGGCACTTTCAATTAGTAAGCAAAATTTAACCAATATTTAGCATTGGTTTTAATGTGAAGAGATTGTGTGTTCTTCTTCACCTTACTCTTTATCCTATTTTTATTTCCTACTTTAACATTTTTTTTTAATATTGAGTGACACCTGAGTCTAAGAAAACATACCATGTTAAGAGAGACTGAGTTGGGAAAAATGAATTCAAGTCATAGGACAAATTTATTAACTTGCACATTTATTTTTTTTAAATGTTTTAGATACATCCTTTCCCATTAGATATTTTGCAGTCTTCACTTTTTAAGTCCTTGATCAAACCATTTAAGAATGTGCTTAATGTTTAGATCTTATTGAATTCTATGTATTTCCTTAAGTGCTCAAGAATATTAGCTAAACATGTGCTGAACTATTGCAATAAAGTGGGATTTAGCATTTTTCTCAATCTCAAGGATCAATTTCTGTCTGAAATCAACAGCTGTGAAGTAGATTATTTTTAATTGCTTTCCAAAGTTATTTTATGAAAAGCTTATTATTAAAATTTGGTGTAGTTTCTGTAGCAGTAGCATACAACAGGTTTTGTATCTCATGTGAGACACAATGCCACATCTGGTCTTCTGCACTGATGAACAGTGTCTTGTTTCATAGTTTCAAGGAAACATATATGTCCTATGAAATCATACCCACCCCTTTGCAGTCTTACTGCAGCTGATAAAACTAGCTCAGATTACTCCATTATCTCAGTGTGTTCACCAGTAAAATTCCTGATGTGAGGTGTTAGGAGAGCTTTAATGGTTTGAAGGACTTTCCGCATCAACTGTGGCTTCAGCTAGAAAATGCACTTTATTTCATTGTCTCTGTTAGATGGAATGCAAGCTAATAATGATGGATTTGCATTCATCTCCTTGACCCTCCCTTGCATAGAAGAAATCAGGAGAAAATATCACCAGTATAATTAGTTTTTACAACAGTTTTTCTGGCTGTTATTTGGCCTCGATAATAGACGTGGGTTTTTTTCCCTCTTTGCATATTCATTTATGTTCCTAATGAAATGGCATTGCTTTTAATTTATATTGTCTAATCAGAAGATTTTTGCAGTTTTGCCTACCATGCATAATACAGCAGGCAAGATACTTACCATATCTCTACTAAAAAGCCTGTACCATGAGTTTAATCATGCTATTTAATTGCTAGGCTTAATTTGAAAATAATTGTTCACAGCAATTAAGTAAATGCCCCAATTTCATTAACAGACTGCCTAATTAGAAAGTACAACATAAAAGTGCTAATGTTGCTTCATTAGGCTTGAGTTACTGTTTCTAATACTACTTTTTTACCATCTATACAATTTATTTCAGCAGTAGAATATCAGCCTAATAACTGGTATTAGATTAGTAACAATTTTCCCAATGTAACACATGCATGTCCTAACCAAGTGTGCAATGATTTATTAACAGGGAGATTTGAATCTATACTTCACATTTTAAGTATAGTCTGAAACTTAAATCTGAAATACAGCAATATCTAATCAATTACGGGGAAGTTAATTGCCTTGAAGAAGAATAAAATTTAATATCTCAACCCATGTTGGCCACTTGCTATAGAAGAAACTGGAATGGGAAGTAGAAAGATAGTAAATGTGTCTGAGAATAAGATGTAGTGGCAACAGAAGTAATTATGGCAGTGTCACAGGATTCTGAGATGTCATTAATAGTCGTGAACTGTCAGAGCTATTGTTTCTTTTGAATACGGAGGAATCATTTCCCTTTTTTAACCATATTAGTATAACTGAGTGAAGAAGGAAGAAGGCTATTTCTATTTCCATCAAAATGTCAATCAAGTCTTTGGTCTAAACACAGTTGCTGGAAAGCTTAAGATCAGTGAGGAAAAAGTGATCACATTAAGACAATTAAGAATAATGGTGATAATAAACTCAATTTATTTCATTTTTTAATATATAAGACCAAGTGAAATCACAAGTATGAATCCTTGTGGGCTCTTCTGTAGAAAATATTAAATAGTGCCTGCCTTCTTGGACTGTTGTCCATCACTTGAGGCCATTACATTCCTCTCTGCACAACAGAATTTCAGTACTCAGCAGCTTCATCATGCTATGGAATGGATGAAGAAGAAGTCGCACATAAAAGCAACAAGGAGAAAATTAAAAGGATGTAGCAGTACATAAAAGCATGAAATAAAATAGCCCTTGCTCATTTCTGAGTTAGCTTCAAGATTTCTCTTTATTTCATTAATTTTTTTCTTGTACTGTCTCTCACCTGAACTGTAAGGATGGTAGAGTGATGGAGCATCCCCAGCTTCCCTGGGCAACCTGTTGCAGCATCTTGCCACCCTCGGAGTGAAGAATGTCTTCCTAATTTCGAATCTAATTTTACCCTCTTCCAGCTTGAAGCCACTACCCCTCGTTCTGTCACTACAAGCCTTTGTAAAAAATCTCTCCCCAGCTTTCCTGTAGGCCTCCTTCAGATACTGGAAGGCCACAATAAGGTCTTCTTAGAGCCTTCTCTTCTGCAGGCTGAACAACCCCAACTCTCTCAGCCTGTCATTATAGGATGGGTGTTCCAGGCCTCTGATAATCTTTGTGGGCCTCCTCTGGACCCGCTTCATCAGGTCTATGCCATTCTGGTGAATGCTGGATGCAGTACTCCAGGTAGGATCTCACAAGAATGGAGTAGAGGGGAACTACCTCCTTTGACCTCCTGGCCACGCTTCTTTTGATGCAGCCCAAGATACAGGTGGCTTTCTGAGCTACACTTTCACATTGGTGGCTCACGTTGAGCTTTTCACCAACCAGCACCCCCAAGTCATTTTCTGCAGGACTATTCTCCATCCACTCATTGCCCAGGCTCTATTTGCGCTTGGAATTGCAGGACCTTGCACTTGGCTTTGTTGAACTTCCTGAGGTTGGCATGGGCCTACCTCTTAAGCCTGTCCCAGTCCCTCTGGACGTCATCGCTTGCCTCCAGCATGTCGACCGCATCACACAGCTTGATGGTGTCTGCAACTTGCTGAGGGTGCGCTTGATCCCACTGTTCATATCACCAACAAATGTTAAACAGCACCTGTCCCAGTACTGATCCCTGAGGAACACCACTCATGGCTGGTCTCCACTTGGATATTGAGCAGTTGACCGCAACTCTTTGAATGCAACCATCCAGCTAATTCCTTATCCACTGAGTGGTCCATCCACCAGATCCACGTCTTTCCCATTTAGTGATCAGGGTCTTGTGCCATTTAGTTTCCAGAAACACCTCAGTTTTGGTAATAGTCTTGAATTCCTTTCTGATAATACTTGCTGTGGCCAGACCCTCTGCCACTATCTTCCCCTTGAAGAAATGAAGTTCACAGTACAAGACACAAAGTGAGGTTTATTAGGATAAGGCACTTATTAAGTAGATAGCAATCACACCATTCTACAGCTGGGGACTACTCTGCTTCTATTCCAATTTGCTTATGATCTACATAGTAGGTATCATGCAGTTCCCAGGTAAGTATCCTTACCTACCGTCCCAAGTAAGGGGAGATCACCAAGGCACAGACCAGCTGTTCCTCAGGAGCTCTTTAACTGGGCTTTTCGGGGGGGGGGGGGGGGGGGGGGGGGGGCGGCCCCCCTTGGGGCGGCTTGGGGGCGAAAGGAGTTGCCCGGGGCGGGCGGGCGGGGGCCGGGGGGGG
>JANHGN010023635.1:0-29452 GCA_024605025.1 Megaceryle maxima | reverse complement strand
AAGGAGGCATAATCAGAAAATGTTATATTCACTCAATATCATATCGTATATAATTTTTTATAAATAATTTTTATCAGATATTGGCATTACCTGTTGTTGCTGTGGGATATCCTTGCAGCTGTAATTGCAGGTTCTTAATATTTATTCTGTTAATCTCTGTTTTGGTATTATTACATCTAGCCTGATTGTTTAAAAATCTCCAAAATTTTCTATTCCTGTATTCATACTATTCCTGGTTTTGCACAGTTTATTAAAATCTCCTATAATATTAGAGGTTAAATGATAAGGCATGTGTTTTTTGCTAAAAATCATGCCAGAAATCATGTTCAGTACTTTGAACATAGATCCATCTTCTAACAGGGAGCGTGACCAGACTAGGAATTTATAAGTCTACTATCTTTGTGTTAGAAGAAGAATGTTGAGAAGTCATCCAGGCAAAACAGTTAGTAGAGAGCACAACCCATTGTTCAGGTGAGTACTTCATAAAAGCACTCTCTGTATGTAAGCTCAGACACTAAAAAAACACTCAAGAAAAATTTGAATTATTTATTTCCACATGTTATCCTTTAAAAGCACTTTAAGATCACTCCAAAACACTCCTGTCAGCACATAGTAATCTCAGAAGGAGGAGATGAAAGACATGCTACGTGGGAGAGGCTTTGGAGAATGGAAGTATAGATAACTATCGTTTAAATGGGCCAGCACTCTCTCTCTCTAGTTCTTTAGACACTGATAGGACTGAGACACATTTTAATTTTGTGAACAGTTTTGCCTTCAAAATCCCCAGGTCCTGGTGATCACCACATGACGTTGCTCAGCTTCGATTCATACAGAGAACTTATTTGTCCTTAAAACGGGGCTCAGTTGTTCAGTTAGCCCCAAACCTTTCCTCCTGGTTGGATGAGCTAAAGGAGAGTGGGTGTCTGCACCCCAAATGGACATGAAACATGGATCATGCCCCATCTTCTTCTGAGAGAGACAAGACAGGCAGCATCACGGAACCTGAAATGACAAGTTATCTGTGGCACAAGCAGCCCCTTGTTCCCTTGTGACATTTTCAGATTGGCCTCCTTGCTGAGTTACTTAAGACAAATCTCTGAAAAATGTGAAAACAGACCTGCAGTTTTACTCCCCTCTAGGTGTCTCCTGGGATTATGTAATGTTCCCTGTGGATCTGGCAATCATAGAAAAGTAATGAAACACTATGTCAAAGGTGATTCCAAGGGTCATTCTTGCAGATTGTTGTGTTGATGGTCAAGATCTGTGGCAGCGTTTATTGGTGTAAGTACAGTCCCTTACCTTGCTTTGGTGCTACCAATGTGTGAGGGTGTGCTCAGGTCTCTGTCACTGAGCTGTCTTCATGGCTTCTTCATTCCTTTTCATCTGCTTTGTGCTAACATTTATTTTCTTCCTTAAGAAGATAAAAGGAGTAGATCAGAGAATTTATTCCTACCATATTTTTAGATGTTTTCTGTCTGTCATTCTAACTAAATAGGAGATGAAAAGGATGAAATTCTGGGAGAGTAAGTTGAGTGTAAATGTTTATTGCTAACAAGTATGAAATTCTACAATTCTAGTTTACAATGATGCATTAACCCTGAGATTATTTTTTTTTTTAAATTGGCTTTTTCATAGAGCAGAGAGACTGCTGTCAAAACAATTATTTGTGTGGTGTTTCAAAAATCATAGATGCGATTTACATTCTATTGAAAATCAGTGGGATACATTTAATGTACTGTTGTGCTTTTTAAAATCCCATCAAGGCTGTGGGCTTCTAAGGATGCTAAAGTACTAATTCAGCTACTTTGAACTCCAGCATGGTTTTGAGGTGAATATCTTGCTTGCGTTATGGGAAGGGAAACACGTCGATCTGTGTTTACAATCCCCACCACAGATCTGAAGGCACAACTGATGCTGCTGGTTACACTTAGGTCTTTTTGGTGTTCGAATGGAGTCTGTGGCTGTTTTGCTTTTTCTGTCAGACCATAGTTTTCTGGTAGGTGATATTATGAAGGTTGCAGGAGAGAATATTGTAAAACTTGGATGGTTTTGCATTGTGATTGAAGCCATCTTTTTTCTTAAGTGGCAGAGCCACTCCAGGAATATAATTGAATAGCTGATAACCTAATTTGCCTGCTTTTAACTGTCTGAATTTCATATATGGCATTTGGTGCTCTTGGAAATTGGAGAAAATATTTGTAATAAGAATTTGTCATTGGAAAATACTGCTTTGTCAAAATAGGAAAGGTTTATTTTCAGTGTGTTGCCTTGCTCATGAAATATGAGAAAAAAACCCCTTAACTTAGGAATATCTTATTTTAAAAATTTTGTGAAAAAAATCACAATTAGTATCCTCTCATAATTCAATTTGGTGATATGTCTAAAAATAAACTGAAGTCAAATAAACTATTTACAGATTATTGAAAAGAAACGCTTGTCTATTTTGTAACTTTTTTGTATTTTGAAAACTTTTTTACTTTGATTTCAGAATGAGATAAAAATTGTCTCCCTTAGCTCTCCCAGACCTATTAAAATGAGAATGATTCAGTACATAGATAATATCTGAAAGCACTTGAGTTTGTCGATTTACAGTATGCAGAAACATAAAGGCTTACAACAAAACAAGAACAGAATATGGATTTCCTAGAAATGCCGTTGACATTTGAAGCAACTCTCCTCCTCCCACCAAGAGCCCTGTGCAAGGCTCTTACATGTCTAAGTCATCAGTGCACTGTCATTTTTTAAAGATGACCTTACAAGGATTTCACTTCCCCAGGTTTGCCAGTAGCCTCTGCTGATAGGTTAAATGAGCTTTACTCTTCTGAAATGGAAATATCTGGAAGACAAACCTGAGATATTTATTGCACTTTACTGAACAAAATGTGTATTTCCCTTCTGAAATGAAGCAGTTGAAATTATTGTGTGCAGGATGTTTTACAGACTATAACAGATAAATTGTGGAAAAGGCTCTCTCCCTATTTGTTTTAGGAGAACAAATTTTCACTTAAAAGAAAAGCTATAAAGGATTCCAATTTTGAAGACAAAATTCTCACGAATCCACCTCTTATAGCAAAATTACTTGAGAATAGGCCTTTCTGGGTTTTGATTTGATTTAAAGCCAGCATAATGCAAAAAAGGCAAAGCTATGGATCCACTTTCTCCCTCTTCTACTGTATAACATTTCATCCTCATTGCAGAAATTCCAAATGCTAATTTTGGGCAGTTTGTCATGGTGGCTCCTTTAAGCTGGTTACAGCCATGGGACTTTATGGCTTAATGTTTGAAACCAAAAGTCTGGTGTGCCAGCATGTTGGCTTGCCTTTCTCAGGTTGAGACAGACTATGATCAGGCTGAGATTAATTTAAAAGTGATCCATGGATATTTTAGTATAAATTATCTGATTTATTAATACTTAGGACATCCACTAGACTTAAGTTGCTAAATGACCATTTCCAGCTTGCAAATGCTGTGGAGATTCTGATTTTAATAAAGTTTACTTTTAGTAAAGTAGGTATTTGTAATGGATAGAAAGAGGCTGAAGTCAGGAGGCATCATGAAAGGCTGAGTTTTAAAATCAGAGAGGGAGATGAAAAAATGAAATACTGTGTGATTCACTTTCCATACTTCCATATGATAGCTCCTTGGCCTATTTTACCATTACATGACAGAGTTATTCTGTGTTAGGTAGAAAAGCACATCCTTTAAAAAAAGTCCGAGAAAAGCTTCTTGTAAGTTGCTGTCGTTCTGTTTCTTCACTATATATGAATGGGGCAAAGAAGAGTATAACAAGGAGATTAGCCTGGCAGATAAGAGCAAAGCCTCTGCTGGGCAGAAGAAGGGGTGCAGAGGAGAAGGCTCATCCAGGTCACCCACCTGCCTGGGATCTGCAGTTAAATCTCCTCCATGAGTACCCTGCCAGATCTGCACTCCTCTACTGTGTTACACATCTCTAGCTGAGAAGTGTCACTCACTGCCCATGAATTGTACAGATAGGAATTTTCTGGAAAGTGTACTTTCTGAGAAATGCCAGGAGGAATTCTGACTTCCAGTCTCCTGCCAGGCTGCCTGCTCCTTGGACAGCCCTCCAGAGTAGGGAAGTGTTTCCTGCAGAAATGTCTGCACGCTTTCTCCAAATTTCAGACTTCAGGGCTCCTGTTCTCCCTGCTGTACAGTGTGGATGCTGTGTTTTTGGTTTTTTTTTTTGTTTGGTGGTGGGTTTTTTAATTATTATTTTGTTGTTGTTGTTTTAATTTAACAAAAATACTTAGAAATTCCAACATTTTCTATGAAAAAAAGAATGTTTGATTGCCATATGTCAGGCATGTTGCATCAGGTCTCCTTCCCAGCAGTTGTGGAGCACTCTAGGAAACAGACATCATCTCCTTTGCCCTGCAACAGCTCCCTCAGGCTTACAGCTTCAGGGGAGGCATCAGCAATGAAATTAATATGCTTAATAAATTTTGAGAAGAGCAACAGGCTCTGCTTGAGTCTCAGCAGGCCAGAGATTGCTTAAGTGTTCTTCTCTGCAGTCAATTTTTGCTCTTGTATGAAAGTCTGTAAATCTTTAATGGCAGCTACGCTCCTCTGCTTTTGCTGCCAGTTATTTTTCATGTATTTTGGTGTGCCTCTTAATTCCATGAAATGATTTACATGTGTTAGTTTATGAGATAACAGTTGGAAAGAGAAGCTTTCACTCTGTTAGATGGAGCATTTCTTTCTTCCCATGCTCAACAGCATTTGCTGTTTTATAGATGTGTCTGTAGTTCAATCCCCTGGAAAAAAAAAAGTGGAAAAAGAAAAACCTTTTAGTAGTCTTAGCACTTGCTCAACCACCTTTGAACACACATCAAAGAAGCAGTTCAAGGGGGAAAGAATAACTATTTTATTTTTGTAGAAGAAGTTTGTAAGGGCATTTTGGTAGTCTGGTAACTGTGGCAACAAGGGAGTATATTTGCTATTTGCTTTCATGTAGATTGAAAAAAAGGAAGTAATTTCTTCAAATAAAAATGTGGAGTTCTTTCTGTAGACCAAATTATGGAAATTGTGTGAACAGATTTAGAGCTGCTAAAAGTGTTTTAATGCATTATATTGCATTGTAACTAGTATCTTCATACAGTGTTTTCTTATATTGTGGAGTTATCTGGAAACAGTGAAATAATCTGGAATTTTATTGAAAAAAAAATAGTGTAAATGCAAATGTAAAATATTTTTCTTTGTTCTATGTAATTGAGTATTTATTTTCAAAGAATTACTCTTTAAGCTCCCAAGTAATTTCTACCAGGAAATTTAGAGGGATGCCCTGATTAACTTGCATTAGAATACTCTGAAAGATGAAAAAAATAACATTGCTTTTTTATGCTATACTGTGAATAAATATTACAGATTATGGTCAAAACAATTACCCTAAGAATGCCCTAACAGGCATGCTAAATTTGGTCACTTTACTCAGGTTAGTTTTTCACTACAGAGCACAGACTTTGATCTGAACAGTTAAAAAGGATCCTGTGGCCAGAAATTACAGTTGAAATGCATGCATAGACAAATGAGAAAAATAATACCAGTGGCTGAAAATTCAGTGGTGTGGCTACAATATTTGTCTTGTTTTTAACTTTTTAGTTAAACCTTTCAGCCATGATTATAGGCAGAAAAAGGATGACAAGGTTTAGGAGAGCTGACTATGTTTTTCAAAATACATTGATTTCTCCAATGGCGGGCTGAGAAGTCACTGAAAGAGTATTTTTTGATCCACAGAGGATACTAATGTACTTCCTTCAGGAGAACAAATGTTTGTCTTCCACCCTGTTTGAATATAAAAAAAAATAACAGTTAACTTCTGACTACATGCCCTTTGCAGTATTCAGGTGTTAGCACCATGCTTTCCTAATCAGTACCTTCACCCTTCTGGACCTGATCAGGTAGTACCCATTAGAAAATCGCTCACTGCCTTGTTTCATATTATCAATTTAATTAGCTAATGAGGATCACCTTATAGACCACTCAATATAACCTTCTTCTGGGGCAGACTGTCTCTTGCCATTTCTCTCCAGACCTGTTCACTGAGGTCAGACTTTCTCCTGATAAGCAGATTTACTAATACTATTTCTGCTGTTTACAGCCATCTGATTGGTAATAAGTAGACAATTTGGTGCAAAAACTCTCAGGTTCTATCATCACTGTCCCTGAACTAGAAACTTCCTTGGAAATCAACTGATATTTGCTGCTGCCTGGGTTTGACCTGCTTGTGAGCGAGCACTCGTGACTTAAGGTACAGAATGGATGTAGGATGCAATTTGGTTTTCATATCATGTTATTCTCTGGTAATTGGTACCAGTGAAAGTACCAAGGAATTCATAGAATGTAGAACCACATTCAGAACTTTTTTTGATTTGAAGGCTCCACTCTCCCAAAGTTATTCTACATTTTTTTTTTTTTTTTTTTTCATTTGTGTTCAAGCAAAATAATCTACAAAATGCAGCCTAGGCAATTCAGTGTTTCTTGACGGATTTTGTTCTCTAGCTGCTAGGGTGAGAATTTTTTTTTTTTTTAGTGTGGACCTGCTTGAGGTAAGTGCAGGCAAGAGATTGCAATTATGATACTAAAGGCTTGTTTGGTTGATATTCTTTGTCTTTTGATACTGTACTAGAAAAGGATAAAAGTAATCAATTTAAATGTAGCTATGCAAATAATTTTTAGTCTATATGTGGCTAGAATTCTGTGAATGCAGCTTGTGGAGGCTGAGTGTTGTTTAAAAATGCTGTGATAAGGGAATACAGTTTCTGGTAGTGAAGCCAAACTTCTGTCTCTAATGTTGATGTATTTAACATGCAATGGGAAAATCCCAGTTATCTTATAGAGGTCTATGATAAGGAAGATAGTAAGAGCAACTCTGAACTTGATGCTTTCAGCTCAGAGAAAAATGCTTGTGAAGCCAAGTAAGATTATCTGCTAAAGAGACAGGGTGCCTGGTTTTTGGTTGTGGGTCATATGAAAAGATAACAATTGAATATGTTAGTTCTACTTAAAAGTCTAACTTTTGCTTTAGTTTTGAAGGTGAAAGCTTCCATTTCAGTATTCTTGCTTAACAGAAGGTATGCTTTAACCTATGTAATGTAATCGTAATTTTACTCTATGCGGGAATGTAACAAATCTTAAATAGGAAGATACTGTTTAAATATTTATGGTGTCTAAGTAATGTAGCTGTCTGTGAATTTATCTTCACTTAGAAAATGAGAGGGTGTCTTAGAATTAAGATTTCTGAATATTGTTTTTCTGGTCTGGAATATCTCCTAAAAATTGAATATTTTTTTCCTTTGTTCAAATCTTTGAAGACAAATCAGGATGGTTTGTCAAAGGTTTGGACTTCTGTTTTGCAATTTGGTTAAATATGCTCTATATACCAGTTTCAATGCACATGCACAATCCACTTCAGAGTTTTCACATTTAACCTAAAGGACAAGAAAACAACCCCACTACTGAGGAAAGCAAAAAAGGAGACTCTTATTTGGCAGGCACAGGTGCCTGCTGTTTGAACTCCTGGTGTAGCTCATTACCTGACTCTCTGCAAATCCAGATACCAGTAAATTAATGTGCTGCTTTTTCTGTCTGAGCTAAAAATCAAAATGTTTTTCAAAAGTGATCCTAGCTAGGACCCAAGAAAGGGCAAAGATCCCCTGTAGCACTGTAGTGATAGCTACAGTCTGCAACATTTTCAGTGTAGTTCTGGAGGAAGATTTGTGCTGAGTGTGTTTATCTTACTCAGAATTGGGTTGATTGCAAGGAAGGAGCTATGTTAAAAATGATTGAATAATTTTTTTTAAATTTTTTTAACATTTCTAAAGTATTCCTTTCTTTAAGTTGAATCAAAGATATGTCAGAAAAGTTGGAGAAAATGTTTAATAAAGATTAGGAAAGTTTAAAGAATGGAGTTCAGTATTTTCAGAGAAGACCATTTTTTGTTATAATTTGTTAATGGAAAATAAGCTTAATTCCTATACAAACTGAGTTCACAATTGCTGGAATACATAACCAAAGTTGGAGAGTAAATAATAATGTAGTGCACTGATTACTTTATAGGTGTGTAATAAACCTAATCAGTGAGCTAAGAAGCCATTGCAAACCCATGTGGCTAGAAAAACCCAAATCAATGAGCTAAGATATGTGGCTGAAAAACTCAAATGCTGGTGCAGTGCAGGATAACCATTAGCTTGTGGTAGAGCTAGGGCAGCTGGTTACGGGGACACAGCAACAGACAGGAGCACTTTTTTGATGGAACTTCCCATAGATTGCTTTTGGGATCATTCATGTTTAATACTTTTATTAATGACCTTGGCAGACTTATGAGTATGCTTATATGATTTGCTGAAGATGCACAGCTAAGGGGGATTGGCAATGAGGCTTGAGATGCCTTACAGGAAGAATTGTATGACCTTGATAATAGTAATAGAAATGAAATTCAGTAGTACGAAGTGAAAGGTCCTTGCTCTGGGGGTTACTAGAAAGAATGCCAGGTATCAGCTTGGAGCTAATTTAGCTTTGGAATACAGGCTTTTAACATACAGTAGGGACAGACAAGCTTTTAAATTCTTAACAGTTGTCATCTTTCACAGGTTTTGTGATTACGGAAGAGTTAATACATGTTGTGTGTTTAATAGTTTTTCTTGTAACAACTATTAGTTGCATGGTTTATCTGATTTGGGAGTGTATACGTATTTAAGTTTGTAAGCCTGATGGAGTGAATGACACAAAGAACCTATCTCCTTTTATTTGCCTGTGAGACAGGGAGGTTAAATAAAGGGAGAAGCAGCAAGGGAAGAAAATACAGCATTTGTATACTTGATCAGAAGCTCATGTACATATTAGCTGAATATGTTCCCTGCCCCTCAAGATCAGAGTGTTCCTCTAAGAGCTTGAGGAAAGCTTTGAAAATTCAATTTAATGCTCTTGTCCCCAAATGCTTTATTTGCCCAAACAAAGGCGCAGCACTGAAAAGTCAGCGTGGCCCTTGGGTGTGCAGTTTAACTCTCCAGCGTGGGCTCCATGGGCACCACTGCTTTGGGAAATGTCCACCAGCTCCCCACAGGAAATACCCACAGCAAGGCCTCACGCTGCTCTCCACACCTGCCCTCTGTGCTACAGGGCTGTTTTTCACAATTTTTTTCCTGACTGCTTGGCAGTGTTTTGCCCTGTCTGAAATAGCTTTTCCCTGAGGTGCCAGTGGTGCCCCTGAGGAGGGGGACTCAGCAGTGCCCTGTGGTGGGGCTCTGCAGAACCAGCCATGTCCAGCTCAGGGCAGCCCCAGCCTTGCTTCATGTGGGCCCCACAGCTCCCTCCCTGCTGCAAGTGCATGGGTACTGGGGAGAGGGGTATCAAATGTCAAATTCTTGAAATCCATGGTATTGAGGTGTGTACTTTGTGCCACTTTTGCCGAAATGCAAGAGGAGACAGAAAGCAGTCTGTGGGTTGGGAAACACCATTGTGCCCTGCACTTTGAGGTGGGAAAATGACTGATGAGGAGAGTGTGGGTATGCAGCCTGCCAGGGAACAGCTGAGACTCTGTCCTGATGTTGCTGGAGGGGAAAAGACAGCCCAGCTCACATTCAGTGGAAAAATGAAAAAAATAGGTATGTAACTGAAGTTGCAGTAATATGTGTAGTGTTACTGGTATGGCACATTCAGAATTATGGCATTGTTTTGGTTGGAAGAGACCTTGTAAGATCATCAAGCCCAACTCTTAACCCAACACTGCTATGTCACCACTAAGCCATGTTCTTCAGTGGCATATCTATGTGTCTTAAATCCCACCTAGGGATGGTGATTCCACCATTTCCCTGGGCAGCCTGTTCTAGGGCTTGACAACCCTTTTAGTGAAGAAAGTTTTACTAATATCCAGCGTAAACCTTTCCTGGTACAACTTGAGGCTATTTCCTCTTGTCCTATCACTTGTTACATGGGAGAACAGACTGACCCCCAGTTCTCTCATCCAATCCTCATAAGACTTGTTCTCTAGACATTTCACCAGCTTTGTTGCCTTTTTTGGACACACTTAAGGACCCTGATGTCTGTCTTGTAGTGAGGGACCCAAAACTGAACACAGTATTTGAGGTGTGAAGAAACCCTCCTCTCCTCCTCCTCCACTACTAGTGGCTCCAACTGCATAGTGAGCTGGTTTGGTGGGCCAACCCCATTGATAAGGTAGAGATCTTTTATCAGGACAAGATAAGGGGTAATGGGTTTAAACTGAAAGGTTGTAGATTTAAATTTGGTGCAAGGAAGATATTTTATAATGAGGATGGTGATACACTGGAACAGGTTGCCCAGAGAAACTGTGGATGCCCCATCACTGTGAGTGTTCAAGGTCAGGTTGGATGTTGCTTTGAGCAAGCTAATGTAGTGAAAGATGTCCCTGCCCACAGCAGGGGGCTTGGACTAGATGATGTTTAAAAGGTCCCTTCCAACGCAAACCATTCTACAATAACAGATGTGTCAGGAAAAAAACCACAATGGAGTGGTTATACTGGTTTAATATATTTGTTAATGGCCTTGACATAAATATTATGAGTGTACTTATAAAATTTGCTGAAGATGCAAACTCAAGAAGCTCTAGAGGAGTAAACCTGCTGGCCCAGGAGGCCTTGTTCAGTTTGGGGTGACCTGAAATTAATTTTTCATTTCTGTTGGTCATTGGACTGAAACTCTATTTTTCACACTGTTCTACTAATAGCTTTATTTGTGATGTTCTTTCCTGCCTTTGATACAATGCTGCTAGCAGGAGCAGAGAGGACGGATGAACGCAAATGTTTGTCTAGTTCTAGAAGAATGTATAAGGCCAAAAGAAAACAAATGGGGAGAGTGTACGTTCAAGCTACTAAAAAATATACACCATGAGGGGGAAAAAAAATGCCTGTTACGTATTTTGCAAAAGCGTCCACAAGCTGATTTGTAGCAGCACAAAATTTTCTGCAGAAGCAAAAGTCAGGTTTCTAATGTGTTTTTAAATACCTTCAAAGAAGCTTATGGCTGTTACTGTAATAATTTCAGATAGCCAGGGGAAATTTGGAAATTACTTAAGTGTAAAATCGTGTAGTGTGGGTGTAATTCCTCACCAACAGTGACCTGTGACTATACTGTTTCTTCTGAGGTATTCTGGCTGGCAAGGGGCATTAAAGCCAAACCTCTATCCTTGGTATTTACTTAAAGGAAGTAAATGAACACATAAATACAGTATTTTGTACCAAAAGAAGTACAGGGATTACTAGTTTCTAGATGACAGAGGCTCCTGTTCATTGTTGAGTTCGACTCCCTCAACAGTGCAGAATCCACATGACCATTTAACTATGGTAGATGGACAATAAAGAACTGATTCTATTGAAAATCTTGGTGTGAATGGCAGTAAAGAAAGGGAGGGTTTGCTTGTGGCAGACATTTGGACCCCTGTGAAGTGTTTTGTTTTTTTGCAGTATTTTAACCACTGCAGGCATGACCAGCAGTGAGCAGATGTAAATCCTAGAAGGGTGGAAAGAGAAATGGAAGAGCAATGAAAGAAAGGGCAGGGAGGTTCAGAACCCCCATAGTAGGTTTGTATTAACACTGTGGTGTGGACCTGTTATTTTGGTAAGTGTCCTTGCCAGTGTGATTATGAGCATGGTGTCAAGGTCTGGCTGGGGTTATAAGATACTTGATGGCTCTGGGTTTGGGTTTCAGAATACTTCTGACCCTGCATTCATCTGAGCTAGCAAGCAGGATGTATTTTGCTAGACTGCTCTAGGATCAGCAGAGGTGACCTCTGTTGGCTGCCATGATAAGCACTACTTAGTGAGCACCCTAAAATAGTATTACAGCCTGTATAAAATTTCCACTTGGAAAAAAATCTTATGAAGGAAAGGCTTCAGTACTGTGCAACAGATGTATTTTGCTAAGTGTGGGAGCATATCTGATGGCTTTCAAGGTCATTTTTCTTTATTGTACATTTATAGCAGCATGTAGAAATTATTGAATAATGGATATCTGCTTTCTCCAGAGTATGCAGAATTGATTTTTTTGGTGAATTACTGATTGGATTGATTTTATGCTTAAGACAGTATTGGACAATTAAGTGTATAAGTTACTTTGATCACTTAGGTACTTTGTTTGATCTACTGTTGCAAGCTAAAGCTTTAGGCACATTTATCATGACAATTGCAGAATCTGGAAATGGAAAAGACCTCTTAAATCCTCTAGTTCTTCTCTGACTGGACAGGAATTTTGCTACTATATGTTTGTTACTAGTTTCCCACCAGTCCTAGACTTGTCAAGGTATGTGATTTATTTATTTTAATTTTTTTTTTCCCCACACAAGATACCAGAAAGTAGCCTCTGTATTAAGCATTTAGGTGAAAATTTCATTAGAGTTGTATCTGCTTCATTTGAGATTAAAGATCTTCAGTCAGGATGATTTTCCTGATAATTCAGATTCAAGTCTCTGTTACATTTTTGTTTGTTACCTTTTAGGTACTCTGAGAAGCAGGCGAGGGGTGGGATGGCCTTGAAAGTTATTGCTGTTAGTGGGATGGATGGCAAGTTATTTGATTGGGAAAGAATTATACAGATCTTGAAGCAAAAGACGAGAAGCTTGAATCCATAGAAAGGATGGGGAGGGATTCAGAATAGGTTTGTCATAGTGTGAAACGTCCTGAAGTATCTGTATTTCCCTGAAAATGAAAAGGGGCAGGAGGTCATCTCCTAGGTGCAGTATCCTACCTTCTCTGGGTGGATTTTGCACTTGTTGATTTCATATGAATAAGTAGATGGCCTCCTGGTCTAAGTTGCTAAATACTTGTTCATTGACCTCCTGGACTCTTCTTTCTTTCCTGCTGTTTTTTGCACAGTCATGGTTTTGTATTGTTTTACTGATAGGGCCATAACATCCAGCTGCTTTTTTGCCCTCAGTCTGTGCTCCCTCCGTGTTTTTTTTTTTTTTTTAATATCCCATTACTGCAATGTTCAAACATCTCACAGTTTTTATTGCTTTTTCCAATCCCTCTATGAATTAGACAAATGCAGTTATTCTTATTTGAGAAGAATGGGACTGAGGCACTTGAAAACTAAAGGCCATAAAATGAAAGATATTTAGGCACCTAAATGTGTAAAGTGCCTAATGCAATTTTTCTAAAGCATCCAAATACATTAAGCATTTAACTCCTGCTGACTGTGGTGGAAATTAAGTACCTAACTCATCCAGATGTTGCCAGAAAATGTGGATGGCTGCCAATCTGTCTCTCTTCATATTTAGTTAGATAAATATTTGAAAATACAAGTCTAGATGACTTGCTCTATGCTACACAGGGAGACCTCCAACTGATAATCTATTACATTAACATTTTTTCGTCAGGTTTTCAGTTTTATATCAATTGGTTATTCTACTTACAAGATCATTTGTAATACTTTATCCTGAAATATTATAAACATGGTACTTTAGCTATCAAGTTTCTCAGCAATTCAGCAACAGCACCACATTTAGATTGAATCGTGTTTAGATTATATCGCTCCTAAACCAGCTATTTTCTTAATGGCATTTATCAAAGCATTTTTGAAGCTGTTATGTCTAAATGGAGAGTATACTTTTTCAGTTAGTAGCTGAGTAGGTAGGAAGGAGACTGTGTACTTAGGCTTCTGGATAGAAGCTATGTTTCATATTTCAGTTTTTTCAATCTTAATGACATTTGATAAAGTGATAAAATATAACAACTGCATTTTACACTCCTGAATTAAAATGCTTAAGTCTGGGATGCTGCATTGTTGTATCTGTATTGCAAGGTTTCTGGAAGCCTTCAGAGCCACATATACAATATGTATCTGAAAGCTGTGTGAAGCTCCTGGTGGGGTCCTCTATGCATTTGTGTACTCCAACAGCAGCTCCATGTACTCTTCAGCCATCCTCCATCAAGAGCCTTTCCTGCCTCAAGGTAGAGCGGGAATGAGAAGCAGACCCAGACACTGGGCACGTCTGTTCTCTGGACTGTACTTGCATTTTGGAGGTTGACATCTGACCCTACTGGACCAGCTCACCCAAATGCATGTGTTCAACCCTCAAACCCCATGACTGCAACAAATTAATGCCTGTCACCGGTTTCCTGTTTTCACCTCCATGGTGAGGCATGGCCTCAGTTTTAGACCAAGATCTGTCTTGAGCCTTAAAACCTTTAACCCCATGTGTGCCCCCAGAGCAACTGAAAAGCACCTGGCAGAGACCAGGCTGGCTCCTGGCTACGGCTGTGATGGCCTGAAATGAAGCATTGAGATGTGCCTGAGTCATGGCTGGACTGTCCGAGTCTGGGGTGAGGGCTCCAGGCAGAAGAGGGACAATGTCAGGAAATGGCTCTTGCGCTTGCTCTCTCTAAATTACCACCAAAAACTTGCTGGTTTGGGTTTCTACAGTAGTATTTATAAAACATTAGCTGCATCAAGTAGCAGATCTGTTCAGCTGTAAGGGCTTCACCTTCAGGTGGTTAAGGGGCTAAAAAGCAATTGCAGGTGTTATGTCAATGCCATTTAATGGTAGCTTTAGTTTGACTGAAGTCCAGTCTCTGGTGGCTGGGAGCAGAGAGCTATGCCTGTCTCTTTTGCTGCAGATACTGGCCCCTGTGCACCCAAAGAGGATTGTTTGGTGATGGCTTTCTGATCTATCACAAAGATAATGCATTAAAAAGCTACCTGCACTGTAGCTCCTTTTGTTAAAAAGATGAGTTCTCTTGAGAGATTTGTGAGGGTGTTTTGATTTTTATTTCATATTAAAACTTTTTTTTTTCTTTCCTTTTCTGTATCACACTTGAAAAAGCACTTGTGTTGAAAGATTAAAGGGACTACAACTTGCTAAAAGAAGCACCAAGTCACTTTATCAAGTAATAATTTGATTTCAAAGTGGCTAAAACATCACTGAAGGAAAAATTTATAGCAGCAAGCAATACTCTGCCATTGAATTCAGACCTATTTATAGCCTAAAGCATTAAAATTGCAATAACCCCCCCCCTTTATTTTAAAGAAATAATTATTCTTCCACTTGCCAATTAATAGAATATCACTGTATTTTTTACTGAGAAAATTGAGTTCTAAACTACTGGAAGTAGTTAACACTGTATTTGATTTTAACCATCTATTAGGACATGATAAAAAAAATCAATCTTAAAAAGATTTTTGTGGGTAGCCCCTTCATATTGAACTGAAGTCACACTTCAACTTGAAATAGCTAAAATCTACTCTGGCAGTGGGCTGCTTTCATAGTTTTATATGGATAGAAGTTAGGAAAATTTTTTCATATGATTGAATAACTTTTTCATGACTTCTGCTGCTGGAACAAAACTGAAGCTCTTTTAGTCAAATTTTTAAGATGAGCTATTTCTGAAATAAAGAAATGAAGAAAATCCCAACTGTACAAACTGACTGTACCTCCTGGTGGCAGTACAGTGCAGTTCAGCTTTCCTGGCTACTGGAAGCAGATGGCTGTAACTCAAGTGAATCCTAGATCACGGAGAGTACATTTTGCTGCATGAAACTCAGATTTTTCCCAACTCTGAAAACTATCAGCACCGCTTTGGATAGAACAAATAAGTGTCTTTTCTGATTTGCATGTGACATTCATATTTAATATTTTCATGAGTATAAAGATAACAACTTCATTCTTTTGTCCTTTGGAATAAAGTCTTGTTTTATTATAAAATATGGCATATGCGTGTGACATCATAATCTACATTAAATGTATCTTGGCTCTATATGTTGCTGGAAACCAACACCTATGATGATGAAAGTAGTCGCTCACAAATATTTAGTTGCAGTTATGCTGCCGTTTTACTCTGACATAACTCAGAACAACCCTATACCCCTCCCAGAGGAGGGAGGGTCCACAGGGTCATCCAGTTAGACCAGGGCACAGTTTTCTGGAAGACTGAATTGTCAAAAAATTCCAGCTTTGTACTGCAGCAGGAGAAGGAGAGGGTAGAGATGTCTCTTGGCAGCAATGGAAGAGTTCTTTTCTATGGTGAAAGGCTGATGCCATGCCATCATGGGCCTAGAGAGCCCCATGGTGTGAGATGTGGCTGCTGCCCTCGGGATATAAGACATGCTCCTCCAAAAGGCAGGTTTTAGGAATGAAATAAGGATCTTACTTTGCTGTGCTGATGGAGCCCATCTTTTCCCCCTGACTGTAGATTAAGCCTTTTACAAAACTCGATCCAGGTTTTCAAATATCCTCCTGAAAGGTCATGGAGACTTAGTATCTATAAGGCAGATATAAGAAGGCTGGAGCGGAGGAAATTTCGTGCATGCATCATTTTCATAATACTTTACAGGAGGAAACCTGTCTTCAGCATGCACTGTGGCTGCTTTTTTCCCTGAGCACGTTTCACACAATACTGGACAAGGTACCAAAAGACATCTTTCTGTAGGTTGTCCTCTATCATTAAAGAATCTGTGTTTAAAATAGAGTCCCGGAGAGCTTACTGAGCTGGGTGTAGCTTCTCTGCTTCTACCACCTCTTAGGATGAAGTCTCATTTGAGTTACATTTTGCTGTCTTCTGATTTGCCCGGAGCATTTCTAAAGAAAGTAGAAAGACTAGGTTACAGCAGCTGCTCTCTATCCTTTACCATAAACAACAACATAGTGTAATAGCCAAGGTAATGGAGGTCTTTCTTACATTGTAATGAAGCCTTGTATAGTGCAGATTCTCCAACTGCTTCTGAAGCTTTCAATGCAAAGAGCTGTTTTGCTGTTCTGATCTTAACAGTTTCTTGCCCTTTAATTCTTTTATGGTTGAATAGTCTGCACCTCATGAAAAATATGAGGTTCAGCTTTAACTGTGGAATGAAAAGATTTCACTGGACAACAGCTGGGAGGCTTTCAGCAAATGTGGACATGAATGCACCAAGAGCTTGCTCTGGAAAGTACTTCAAATTTACAATTTCACTTTTGTCATAGAGGTGTGTTAAATGCTTTATTTTATTCTTATTTCTCTGAATATAAAACTGTCATTTCATGCCCAGTGACTAACACTTTTCTGGAAGTCCCTAAGTTGTTTCAAGGTACTGTTGCATATCATCTACAAACCTAAACCACTTTATGCTTACTATTTCACTGTTCCAATATACTTGCCCAGTGAAATATTAAAATTTTTCCACTAATTCAGTTGATCTTTAAGTTTATTAATAAGAAACTTGATGTGAAATACAGGCAAGATGCTTTATTTTTTTTTTTCCTTGAATTGTGTGGCAGACTGCTTTCATAGCTTTTTAGATATACTGCAAGTAAAGCAACACAAAAACTTTGTTCTATAAAAATAAGTTGCATACATGGAAGTGTAACTGTGCTACTATGGCAGATAAACACTAAAATTTTACTGAACTATCCAGTACTTTTTGGAAATAAGTCAACTGTTTTTTGTGGAAGAAAATACATATGGGGAGACTATTTTATTATCATTTCCATTATTAACTGAGATTTTCAGCTGAAATGTGTATTTTGTGAAAGGGGCTGTTATTTGAGGCATACCTAATGTGGTAGAAGTTGGCTTCTCTAATCATGACTTCAGTTGTTAGGGGTGGCTAAGGTGGTGGTTGCCACATCTGTAACACTTCTTTTCCAGAGCAAGTTTTCAACTGTTTAAAGAGTCCCTATCTGAAAAAGTAAAACCTTCTATATCTGAAGTATATCTGGGGATGGGAAGTACTTGCTGTTCTTCAACTGATCAGTGTTTGTTGTAAGTTCGTAGAGTTTCTGTTGACTGCTCAGCCGTGTCTCTTATCTTCTTGCCTTGAAAAGGGAAGAAAAGAAAGGAGCTATTTTTCTCTTAGGAGTGCAGCACTGAGTTTCTCTGTATGGCAGCTCTTACAGACATTGAGATGGTTGTTTTGCAAAGAAATGGTTCAGTGCGTTCTGGTGAGAGGTGCTGAACCAGGTTTGGTAATTAACTGCTGTTGAGTATTTTTTCCTATCTCAAACTTTGTGCTGGGTCTCCTGTTGGATCAGTAGGTGAAAGGTGCAAAAGTCATTAGTGGCCCTCACCTGCCTCTTAGTTTGTCTCATGTATGGTGTTAGATGTCAGATGGATTTGTTTTGTTGATTTATATCAGTTAAATTATGAAACATACTGCCAGTGGAGGAAAAAAAGCATTCAGTTAAAATATGTATGTGTTATTCTGTGAGAGTAGTTTTGTCATAAGCTGACTGAACTATCCAGATGGGGAAAAATTGCCCGGTGGCTGGTTTGCTAATGTACCTTCCTTGAAAGGCTGTTGGAATGTTGTGACCTGTCGGCCAGCCTGTTTGGCCATGTAGCAGGAAAAAAAAAAAAGGTAAGGGAAAAAAACAAAAACATTTCACATAACTTTGAAGAGTCCCTGTATTCCCTAAAATTGAGAGGACAACAGGTTTGTCTCAGTATTTCTGAGTAAATAAACACCCAGCTGTTTGCATTTCTTTAGCAGATTAATCCTGCTACATCAAAATGCTTTTAAGCTATGTTAATATGTGGTGTGAAAACTACTGTCACTTATATGTTTCAGAAGATTAGAGACTGAAGATTAACTCTTCCAGGACTCTGCTGAGTATCTCGAAGGTGGTAAAATCTCATATTAGCTCGGGAATTATTTTTAGCCCTCCTGGAAGGTGAGTGGCATATTCCCAAATATTCACATACCGCTTTTGTGGACAGGGTTGGATTGAGAGGCAGCCAGAATACCTGTAGCTCCATCTAATTGTGAGAGCTCAGACAGTTAAATAGGAAAATTTCCATGTGTACCAGCAATGGGCTCTGTCATTGCAAAAACATAAATGTAGATACTGCCTTGGACATTTGATACAATGGTTGTGGTTGTCATGAGGCATTTTTTTCTTTCAACTTGTATTACTGGATTTTGGGTCAGAGAGCCAGGGTCTTCTCCAGTTAAAAGAGTACCTTTATTTGCAAATGACCAGAAATAATCCCTTTCCTCTGCGTGTCTGATACTGTGGTAGTAGTTTTACATAGCTTGTTGAGTCTTTAACATCTAGAGTTACATTTGTATTTCAGTGGAAATATACCTCTGTATCCATGACCTAAGCTTATGAAGTGTATATCAAAGTTTCTTTTCTGCTTTGCAAAGCCTTTTTGCTTTTTAAAATGTTTCTTCTCATTATATGTTTTCTAATACTGCTGACTGTATCTTGCCAACTTTCAATCAGTTGTCCTCATACTCGCTTTTCGTCATGTCTCATCATCACATTCTTTGTCATCTTGTCTTCACTTGAAGTATATATTTATCTGCTGCTTAAATTCTTCAGAGGTGCGAATGACTGTAGAGCCCTCCTGTCATTTCTAGAATGACACATCTTTGGCCAACCTTTCAGATATGTTTAGGCTGCCTTAGATGGGATGGAGGATTACCCCTTCCCCCCAGTACACACTGATTTGTTTTTTTATCTCTGAAGCCAGTTACTCATCTCCTTCCTGTAGTTGTCGCAGATCACTTCCAGACACAAACTTTTGTATAGAAATTATAGCTTTGACTGCATCTAAAATCTCTTGGTGTTATCAGCACACTGTGTTCACAGGGAGATGCAGTATAGTAAAATGACAATTCTAGTGACTAGACTAATAAAATAACATTCCTGAGGGCAAATATTTGTGAGTCTTCTTTGGGCTGTGGGATTTTGTGTCTTAGTCAAAATTATAAAACACTGAAGTAACTACATTGTGAAGGTGATTCACACGGAGCATCCCAAATCTGAAGATACTTCTCCCTGGCTTTCCCTTTTGATTTCATGCCGATACTGCCCTGTGTAACTCTTTCAAAAGAGGTGATGGTGCTGGTGCCATTTTTCCTTCTTTTGTCTCATGAAAATCCCCACTTGCACTCCTCCTTTTCTTTCACTTTTCTCTGTATTCCCTCATTTGATCTGTCTAGTCCCTATATCTCTTCTCCCTCTTATTCTCTCATTCCCTTTGTAATGCTTCTAATACCCTCCTGTCACTTCTGATAGGTGGTGTCCTACAGGGTGATGTCCTTGTGCATGTTTCCTCTACAGGGCTCAGATTTACCTTTTTCCCCTCCACCTGTTCTATGGCACTAGCAAAAAGATGCAGGAAGCTCTCTGGAAACCTATTTTGGACATCCTAATAATCTCTGAAAAACTTGACATCAACAAGAAAGCAGAAGGTAAAACAAAGGCATGATCATTAAAATACTAAACAAGTAGTGAATTGGAGAAATGAGCTCTAAAGTGCTGCAATTAATTTGAATTCCTCTTTACCTTGATGTACAAAAATGTATTTAGAAGGAACTGTTTGAAGATGCATGTAATATTTAATGATATGCACTTACTCCTTGTGAAAGTTAATTATCAGAGCAGCTATTATAGCCAAGAACAACATATGTTTCCTCTGGAGTGCCTTTCTGAACTCATCTAAACATTTTTATTGTGAGAAAGTCATGCTGGGAAGTCTGTCTGGTGTGTGATGTTTCCAGAGAATTGTAGGTTAATCTTCCCTTGCTCAGAAGGTACCCACTGCTGTTGGGTGTCCATTATTAGGGTTTATCACCTTCATTTGTATGGGGCCACTTTCTTCATCCCTTCTCAATTTGGTAATTGAATAGGGTGATTTAGTAATGATCCTTGCTAGCATGTGATGATCATCAAAGCACTTTTGGTATCAGAATGGTTCCTTTCTAAGCTTTAGATATTCTTACTTTTTTTTGCTGATACTTTCTTGATGTGCCATGTATACTTCAAATGAAAACAAGAAATGAGTTTGTTTTCAAGGAAAAAAGTCTTAATGGTTGCATTGGTTGATGCTGGTTCTTATTGATGCCTGAAAGTAGATGTCTTAGTCCTGAGCATCACAGAAGTGCTTCTTAGGCACAAAGATGTGAATGTGGAGTTTGTAGGAGTAACTTTCTGTGTAGCTGTGCCCCCTCCCCTATCCCAGTCACACCAAATATACCGGTATTAGCTTGCAGTGAGGCCAGTGAATATAGGATAGGCATTTATATCTTCGTTACCACTGTTTCAGGGGGAGGAAGTGTGCTATTAAATTACAATACCTTTTCCGTGGGGTTGTAATCATCTGTGGAAGTTTGGCCTACAAGTTGAATTCTATTAGGAAAAACTACGTTACCTGAAAACTTTTCATTATTTGTCTAGAACTTCGCTGGTTTCATCCTTATTAAAATATAACAGATTTTTCCCACAAAGTGACCCTCTGGGATAATTATGAAGTGAAAAAGGGCTCACAAGTTTCAGATGGCCAAACCATCAAAGTAGTTTTAAAGGAAAGAAATACCCAGTCTTTACTTACACTGACTGAACTAT
Source organism: Megaceryle maxima (assembly GCA_024605025.1). NCBI lineage: Eukaryota > Metazoa > Chordata > Aves > Coraciiformes > Cerylidae > Megaceryle > Megaceryle maxima. The sequence continues at coordinate 8,139 of JANHGN010023635.1, read as the reverse complement.
AAATTTGCTACTAAATTATAGTTTTTCTGTAGGAATTCATTTCTTTATAAACTCTGATTCAGATCCTACGGACTTCTAATGGTGACTGGTTTTACCTTGTGAATGAGAATCTGTTTGTAAATGAAATTTGGTTGCCAGCAGCAGTGCATTCCTGTTGAGATATTTGCTGCAAAGTTACGCTTTCAGCAGTTTCCGCAGTTACTTGCACCAGCTCAGTAAAATGAGATGTTCTGAATTTAATTAGATCAAATATTTGTTGTGAATATAACGCTTGGAATCAAGTAGTAAATGAAGCTTCCGTAGACACGTACTGTTGAAGGATGTTGTCATTTATTCAGTTTATAAATCAGCCCTGGTTTGTGCTGCTGAATGTAATCCAAACATTGGCATAGAAAAATAATGATAACATACATCATTGCTGCATAATTTTAAGGCATTTTATAGCCTGGAAAATGTGGTGGCTTCTATAAAAGTGACAAATGACACAACACTGTAATAAATAGCCATAGTGTATGCATTGTGAATTGGAGTTGAGATTCAAATGGAAATTCTTTCTCAGCAAATTGGATATGAATTCAATCTCACAACCTCTCTACACAAATTATTGATTTCAATATATTTTTTCTGTGTTCTAATCAAAGATGGCATGCACATTCTGTTAGAAATAAATACAGTAAAACTCATATTTAAAAGGTAGATGAAATCTGTTTCTATGAAAATAATACATTAAAATGTATCTTATGTGCATATCTCAACAATAGGACAAAATTTCTTGACTTCATTGACTGATTCATTGTCTGTTTAGAATGTTTGACTCTTACTGAGTTTGAGTGATTCAGGTATGTGCTGCATTGTTGTAATCAAATGCATCTTAGTGGAAAAAATTTTAATTACATTTTCACATAATATATAAGATAAATATTTACAAGAATAAAGTTGTTTGAAACTCTTGAACTTACTAAAATGTAGAATGACTCTTCTGGAAAGCAAAGACCCAGTGCCAGTCTTGCTAATGTTGGACAGATATAGTTGGAGAATCTGCAGTTGATTGATTGATTTTTATTTTTTTTTTATTAAATGAAAATGCATTGGTAAGTATTCTTTTTGGCAGCAAAGAATTGTTCGGGGCTAGAAAACTGAACCAATATCAGGTGTGATACATCATGGCTAATTAAACAATGTAATGTGTAATCATAAGGCTCAAATAAAATCTGTGGGCTTTGCTAAATTATTCCATGAGTAGCTTGACTTTCACAATATCACCTAATTATAGTTTGTATGGAGTATTTTCATGACTGCATAGTTCTTCTCAAATGAAAAGTAAACTTTGGCTTCAATTATATTACTGTTTACCAAGCTTGAACAGATTGTACTTGGCCTTGAATAACATTAACTTCTAATGGTGCATCACATTCAGGTTCAGAACCTCAACGCTGTGGCTGAATCAGCATGAGCTGGTGTTAGTTGCACAAAAGTTTTTCATGTGGGCCTCATTTAAGGGGAAAATGGTTTAGTACATGTAATACTCATATGCTCTATGATGTAAGAAAAACACACAATATTAAAAGAAAAAGGTCTCTAATCATGTCAGTAGACCAGTATGATTGGGTCACAACATCAGTTTGCAAGGCTCTGCTATGTAGCATATCCGAAAATGAAGTATACTTTTTATAGAATGTTTTACATAGGAGTTGTCATATCAGGGTGGGCTGTACCAGTTCTAATTGGTTTTTCTACCAGTGCCTGTTTAGAACCACTTTCTACTCAAGAGAAAGGTACAAATCCTGCTATAGTGGCTGTAAACTGGTCCCCTCTCAGAGGATATGTTGAACTATGAATCATTAGTGTTGGCAAACTTAACAATTTCTGTAAAATAGTTGTAATTCTGGATGTTTCAGTAAGCTTGGTACTGCTCTAAAAAAAAAAAAACCACCCCACACAGTCTGCTCAAAATTACACCTACACATTGAGGAATGAATTTGAGGAATAGATGCAGCAGTATCAACAAAATTATTACTCATATAGACAGGAGATCTAATATTTTTTTGGATGAAGTAGTAAAAATAACACTGAAATGACTGAGAAAATACATCAGAATGTTTAAAGCCTGCCTTTTAAATGCTTGTAAATGAAGTATCTTTGCAACTACAGTGATCTGTATTTAAGAGTGTTGTGGATTTTGTTGTTGTTTACTTTAGCATATGTAAATAGGTAAATCAGGATACTCTAGAATATAGGGAATGAAATACCAAAATGAAACACAATCTGCAGAAGATTCTGGAGAGCACAAAATTAATCTGAAATTCCCCTGGACTAGTGCTCTGCATCTTAGAAAGTTTGAAGTAGCCCAGTGCTCTGCTAAAAAGGTTATCACAGGCTTTTAGTCTAGTAGTGCTTAGAAGCCAGTAAGTGTCCTATAGAGATGTAAAGCTTCCTGTGATTTGAATGCATAAATCCCTAAGGGCATATTATTCCAAGTTTTGTTACTGCTTAAGCTCCAGGTCAGTAAGTCACTTGAACTTGTGCTCCATTCAGTTTAAGAGGGCTTATTTGAATATAAGTAGAGCACTTTGGCTCAAGGCAGAGTATGTGCAAAATGTTCCTTGAAATCGATGTAATTTGTTTTACTTCAAATTGCCATAATTTAACAATTTATTTTCATTTAAAGGCAGTGCAGCTCTGCACTTTGAGTGCTCAGAGCATCAATTTCTAAGCAGAAGTATCCAACCCATGTAATGGTGTCCAATGCTTCTCTGATCTAGGAAGGTGAAAACTACCTAAAGCAGAATCCTTTGGTCTTGAAACTCCGCATGAGCTGTTAAAGTCTATTTTTCACTCAAGCATATTTTTGACCTATTGCAGTTATTCTAGAATGCCAAAGCACCAATAGCTTGAATTTTTAACCATCCCTGACAACTGTGAACAGAAATTAAAACTGTCAGTAAATATATTGACTCCAAATGTCCAATTAAAAAGTGCAACCCCATTTCTTCATGTAAATTACTTCATTTTGGTAGATTATTGAGCCAATAATCTTCAGTCTTCAGTGCCAGTTGATGTGGTGTAAATCTGTGGCCTTCCACGCTGTTTTCTGGCAGTCCAGAAGCTGGATTTCTGAGCCGATTGAGGATGGTAAAGTCCTGCTGGATTTGCAGCAGGGCTCTGGCTCTTCTGCCATCTGCTAACACTGGTGGTTGCTGCTGCCTCATAGTTTGTGACAAAACTGCAGAAACAACCTGGGTAACAGAAGAACCGTGATTCTTTTTATATATATATATATAAAAGCTTTTATAAGTGCCATACACTATAGTATATCTTTATTATATGTTTACATGTTCTTTTTGCATACCATTTTTCTCTCCAGAAGAGTAGTAAGCTTCTAGAGAGATACTGATAGTTTTGTGTTCTGTATACAAACTTGGAAAGGTGACCTCAGTCCAGAAGCAGTTAAGGGACTTTTTAGAGTATTTCATGTTGCATTTCTTCAACTAAGAGGCAGAAGGGAGCTACGAATCTTGTGTTCCTCCTCGTGTTGCTAGCAGAAAGTAGTATAAAGCAACACATCCTGAACAACACTGCTTTTTGTGCTATGTGCAACTGCAGTACTGAGGTGCTTGTGTCTTCCTTTATGTTTTTGAAGATATATTGCAAAACAAATTCATGTGGGTTGAGAGTTGAAGATGCCTTTTATTCTTGTAGCTGCAAGTAGTCAGTGAAATGAAAGTTCATTCATAGTGAACTTTCTTGAAGATTTTGCTTCTTTTCCCTCAAGGAAAGTGTAAAGTAAGCCATTTTAGACTGTAAGTGCATAGTTGTGCATTAAGTATGAAAAAAGAACATCTTCAAATGTTGACATTACAGGGTTCTTTTGAAGTAAAGGGAAATTTACTCTGCTGCTCTCTTTCCTATGCACTCATAATTTGTCTTGAATAAATGATCAAATGTATTTAAATATGTAATGAACTATTTTGCTTTAAGAAAAGTCTTCATGAAATTATTAGCTGCTTTTATTTTTTGCTGCTATTTTAATATTTTTTTTTTTTTTTTACTTTATCAACTGGCAAAGATATCACTGTGCCCAGGTCTTGCAGCTGTGCCTCCCTTGATGGCAATTCTCATTTCAGTTTTTCAAAGCAATCTTGACAAGTAAAAATGTATACTAGTACTTTACTTTTTCATAAGAAGCTGTTACCTAAAATGTCCATTAGTGAAAAGCTTTTCAGTTACTTAAATTCCTTAGCTCTGCATCACCAGTGATCTAATGGGGGAGGGTAAGGAGGAAGGTGACATTTAGATTTCAGGGGCAGAGATGCACTGTCAGAGTGAACACAGTCACAGGACAAGAAGTGTGGGAGACCTCACCTGACATCTCAAGTTTAACTGATTTTAGCCAGTATTTTGCTGGAGCAATAAATCACTTGTCCCACCTTCACATATTGCAAACCAGCCTTTTGCACAAGAACACTGGTGTTCATCAGGCTTGGATATACAAATGAAATTTTAACACTGAGTTAAGATGTTGAAGCAGGAGCTCTTTTTAAATGGACACAAAGAGATAGTGTAATTAAAGAGCTGAAATCCCTGTTCTCTTCTCTTTGTAAATTTTGATGCTGTTAAGGACATGACTGCCACAGTGAAGCAGCATATAAGACAACACATGCACTGCTGAGACTCAGACATCCTTGTAAGTGACAGTAAATACTCCACCTTGTGTCTGAGGGATTTGTGGGTGGAGGCCACTGGGAGCAGAAATTATTTAATGTGCAGCAAACATGAAGGACAACCAGAGACTGGAAGAAAGGTCAAAGTGTAGGACTTAGGTTAAAAAGAAAAGGCCTATGGGAAATTGGACTTGATAGTGTGTTGAACTCCTTTGATTTAGTTGCTGCATCCCTGTCAGTAATAGATTTATCTCCACTGTCTTGTCCGAGGGGATAGGTACAAAGCATGGATCTTGCACTGTTTTCTAAAATGGCATTTTTTGACCAGACAGTAAATTTAATGGCATAGGAGGTTAAATTTAAATGGCTTGGGGGAAGTTCAGAAATTATGAATTTAGGATGCAGTTCAAGATGAAAAATGTGGAGGAGGAGTGGGGCAGGTCCTTCTGTAGCTAATGCTGGTGGCTCTAGCAGTGCCCTCCTGAAGAAGTGATGCAATTGTGTAGTGGCAGGTCTTTACAGTGGGAAGAGGGTGGTACTGGTATCCATATAGCTTGCATGGTCATATGCCTCTGTTATCGAGGTGCACCCAGTCTTCCTCAGTGAGTTTTCTGATAGAAGTGCATAGTAGAAGCACATAAGCCAAAGTATGCACATGCCAGATTTTTGCCAGGCTTGGTAGTTTTGGGGTAAGTCACTCTTCATGTGAGAATGTCGTGATCACAGAAAACTGTGGAGGAGCATAGAAAGAATTGCTTCTTATCCAGTAGTAAGAATAAAGGGGTATTCTTGGAGAAATAGGTTACTATTTCTCAAAGGTATAAAATATTTTTACTTGGCTATTGGGATTCTGTCTACCCTCCCACTTAGCTGCCTGTTACACATTTAATGCACATCTTTAGAAGTAAATGGTTACCTAAAAAGAAATGTGACAATGATCTAACTATGGTACTTCACCACTGAGTTCATTGGACTAAACTTGTGCTTATGAGTTTGATGTAGCTCCAATGTATACACTGTTTCCTCAGCTTGCTATAGATCTGGGCAGGATTTGGCATCATGTACCCCTATATTCCAAAAAGTTTTAACATCTGTCTAACATCTCCTTTTTGTTGGAGAAAAGTGAGCTTTGGTAGTTTCTGCACAGTCCTGTGACAGAGCGAGAAAGGTGTTGGACAGAGGCACGTGTGCCTCTCTGCTCCTGCATTCCCAGTCCCTCTGCAGTCATGGAAAAGGGCTAGCTGGAGACAGTGCACACAGGTAGATACAGTCAGAGGAATGGAAGTAACTTTACCAGTATGAACTCTTCCTGGTAGGTAGCAAAAAGGGTAAGAGCAGACGCGACTGTTGCCGTCTGACTGCTTCTCTTGTGCACTTCCCCAAGTACAAATGCAATCCCATGAAGACCAAGCTACTTCACAGACCTTTATTTCAGATACTGCCAGAATGCTCAATCTTGTACTTATCCAGATAATTTTAGTATTTTTCCTTATAAGCAACTTGACTGGTCAGAAAAATGTATCCTGTTCAGAAGTGACATTTTTATGTGCACTTTGGCACCTGTTGTACCTGATGACAAATGCTCTGTGGGCATCATTCCAATAAGCAACACTAGAGAACCAAGACAGTAGAAATATGTTTTAATTTTTTTTAGCTGGTCTAAGAGGTAATTGTATGAGTCAAGTAATGTTAGGCCAGCCAGAAGTGACAAAGCCACTAATGTATTTATGATGATTTTTACGTTGAGCAGATGCTGAAGATTAAATATTGCTACAGCAAGTGTATGTGTGTATATTTTCAGCTAATAGAATCGATTTAGATGGATTTGTTTGTGGAATGCAAGGTTTTCCCTTTTAAATGTTACTTTAACTAAATTGCTTGTGGTAGCAAGGGAATGAAATATCTTATTTGTTACCTATGCTTAAGAGTCAGATAACATTTAATAGTTTAAAATTGTCAGTAAATTTATACTGGCTTGAATTGTAAGGATAGGAGATTAAAATAATCTCCTATAATGAGAGAAGATAGTTTAACATTTACAGGACCTCAATCATTCTGCCATATAAGGAAAATGCATTTTATCCATTTGGGTTTTTTTTTAAGCTTGGATGTGATGGAGTTTGGTTTGGCTGATTCACTTTGGTTCTCATGTTTCACATGAAGGAGAGAATCACTATGATGAATTGATATATTATGAATTTGATGAATGCTTACTTCCTATTCCATATAATTATCAGGCAATAGTCTCAATGAAAGATGCTGGGAAATGAAACTTTTCACTTCAGATAACCATCCGCCCTGTCTGGCAAGAAAAATGGATCTCTATTTTCGACATATTACTGTGGATCAAGGCCAACAGGGGGAGGGCAACTCTTTCTAAGTTGTGAATGATAGGATTGATTTGAAAGAGTGCCTGTCTAAAAGAAATTGTGAAAAATTCTGATGTCAAATAAATGTACGTGTAATGTTGAGAAACCTGATTATGTTAGAAAGCTGTTTTTAATTCCTATCTGGCAGGGAATTTATAAAAGGTACCCAAATGTACTGGTAGCCATTACATTTTTGGTCATATAGGTTAGAGGTATCTCATCCATTCAGAAATGGATAGGATCTTAGATGTAAAAGGGACTTTGTGTCTTTCAGAGGGGCACTGTACAGCATGTGGTTCTCTTGAGTAAAGGCATCATCTGTGCAATCTCACAGTGCTCACAGAAATTGCTCTGATGCTACTGTCAGGGTTGTTTGATCCAGAATGTGCAGGTGATGTGCTTGGAAGAATACACATAGTTTTTCCAGATTTTTAGAGATGGTTGTGGGGAAATACGGTGTAAATGGAGCAAATAAATACCAGGACCCATAGTCTACTATCTGTAAATGCAACTCAGACACTACATTTGTATTTGTCAGATTTTCAAGTGGGTGGGTAAAACCAGAATCGCTTTGGAGAACCTGACTGTACTTAGAGACACTTTGGTCTTATTGTAGTAGGTTGTATGCAACTAGCAGATCTAATATTAGTGCATGAACTGAGTTTACGGAGAATGGAAGTAGGATAAGAGGTTATCATAGACTTCATCTGAATATAACATTAAGGTGATTGTTTCTAGTGACTCCAAGTCTCAAGAACAGTTTCTTCTGTTAGCAAAAAGCAAAATTTGTCATCTTAAATATGAAAAATTCCTAAGAGTTAATTATGTCAGGAAATGTTCTGGAGGATTAATTCAGGAACAAAATTAATTTTTTGACTTGGCTTAGAAACAGTCATCTGTGAAAGTCCAGAAAGGTAATGGAGCAATTTATCCTTGGCGCTCTCCTTAAGCATATCAAGGACAAGGGGGTCATTAGGGGCAGTCAGCATGGTTTTAGCAAGGAGAGGTCATGTTTGACCAACCTGATAACCTTTTTATGAAGACATAACCAGGTGGATAGATGATGGTAGAGCAGTGGATGTGGTTTATCTTGATTTCAGTAAGGCATT
>JANHGN010023634.1:0-25718 GCA_024605025.1 Megaceryle maxima | reverse complement strand
TGGGATTTTTGAGCTTTCACTTCCCCATGGTGGGGAACCTCTGTGACTAAGCATCACTTGGGCTTGTCTCAGCTGGACGTGGGAAAACTGTGGCCCCTCTTCTGCTGCAGCCACCCCAAGTTTGGATTTACTGAGTACGACACAGAGTTGGGATAGGTCCTGACTTCACAGAAGCTCAGCATGGTGGAGTTGGAAGTGACCACTGGGGATCATCTGGTGCCACCCCTCTACTCCACCCAGCAGGGTCTCCCAGAGCAGGGGGCCCATCAGTGCAGTGTCCAGTGGGGTTTGGAGTGTCTCCAGAGAAGGAGACTCCACAGCCTCTCTGGGCAGCCTGGGCCAGGCTCCCACACCCTCACACCAAAGAAGTTTCTCTCATGTTCAGATGCAACCTGCTCTGCTCCAGTCTGTGACTGTTGCCCCTTGTCCTTTCACTGGGCACCACTGAGAAGAATCTGGCCTCACCCTCTTGCCCCCTGGGAGCCCTTTAGCTCTTGCTCAGCTCCCCTCTCGGGCTGCTCTTCTCCAGCCAAACAGCCCCAGGGCTCCCAGTCCTTCCGCAGCACAGAGATGTTCCAGTCCCCCCAGCATCTTTATAGCCTCTGCCGGACTCTTTCCAGTAGTTCCCTGTTTCTCTTGAGCTGGAGAGCCCAGAACTGGACACAGTCTTCAGGAGAGATTTACACCATCGCTGCCTCTTGCCCCAAACCGAGCCACAAAAATGCGGTAACGGGATTGTAACGCCTCATATCTTCTAAGGAAATAATAGTAAACTGTGCTGCTTTGACCTTTTCAGGGCTTCTGCTGTGGGATTCACTCACCACCCCTCGTGCGTGCAGCGGTGACCTGTGGGGACGCCGTGTGGCAGGGGCCAATCTGGCTACAGAATATTGAAAAGGGTAAAGTCTATGTTTATGAGTCTATTAAAGGTTTATAGTCTTTTCACAGGCTATACCAGGCATTAAAATTATGGTATCTCATTCTCATAACAAACACAGTAACGAGAACAGAAAAGAGCAAAGCATGATCCGCTCTGGAGGCGACGTTTGTAAGCAAGAGGACAAGAACGGCACGATATTAATTACCTCCTTTCAAGTAGGCAAAAAGAAAGCGATGACACCGTGGACCTAAACCACACATGACATGACATAGCAACAGATCACCCAACCAGAAGGTACCAGTGACCCATCCTGCCCAGCCTCCCATCTCCAACACTGACCAGCAGCAGATGCTCCAGTGGAAAGGAGAAAAGGTGGATATTTCCATCAGTTCTTGGAGTTTCTAAGCTAAAATGCAAAAAATAACCTTTTTGGAGACTACTGGCATAGAGCCGTGCTGCTGGGGACACCACTCCTGTTCCCACAGCTCCTCAAAGCCTGCTCAGACCACGATAAGCTATCTGCTTTGCTCTTACAGTTAACAGTGGGTTTATAGGCTGATTATACACTTCAAATATTCGTTTTCTTTCTATCTTTACTAAATATATCGCATCTTAATTTCACCACGTGTCATAAGATGGCTACGGTACGTTGACAAGTGCCCATGAGCACAGACAATTTACACCTTCAGCCAGCCTCCAAAGACACCACACATCCCCCAGATCTGACTGGGATCCCTTTGGATCCCTATCCAATCCTAGGAAGACATGGAAAGATCCAATCCTAGGAAGACATGGAAAGATCCTACCGTGAGCAGAGTTTTGGTAATCCAAAAAGGAGTGCACCAAAGTCTTCATTATTCCTGAGCAGTTTTCCATGAGAAGTGCTGAAGCAAAACATATTTATTGGTTCTTCAGTCCCACATCCTAGAACCTCAGTCAGGGCGATGCAAGAGGCACCAGCTGTACCACCCCAGCAGCTTAGACCCCAGCAAAATTCTTCAGGGCACTACAAGGGAGAAATTTAAAGAGAATTTTGAAGATGAATGCTGCTGCTAATGATGGGGGATTGCTCCCCAACATGAGAGGCAACACAGGAGAAAGGGATGGACAACAAAGTTTCTCTGAACTGTGACGGATAGTGATATCAAACTATAAAGAGACAGACAGGCACCTGTAAGCACAGGAAGGATCAAAGGAACCAGCCCTCAGCACGGGCAGTGAGTGGGCTTGGAGGCCATCCAGACAGTGCTCACAGTGATTCAAAAGGTCTTCCTGAAAGTGGGATACCAGAAGGCTTTTGTTCAATGCACCCCACAAATTACCAGGCTTTGATGGCCTGGGAGTAGCCAGAAACCTTAATGGAGAGAAAATAAATAAATAAATAAATAAATTTCAATGTTTTTCTGCCCTATTAATGTAGTCTATGTTTCAATGTTTCTTTCAGCAGAAGAAAGGTGAGAAGGGCTACCGGGAAATACCAGTGGGGATTATCGTGGAGTCCCTCAAATCAGTGGAAGTCACAAACTTTGTGGCTCCTGGGGCTGCTACAGACAGCCCATTCTTCCCCAAAAATTCTGTTTTGTGGTATGAACTCAGAGAGCAGCTTTGCCAATACCTTTGTAATTCATCTATATGTACCATAATGCCTTTAACCACCAGCACTCCTTTGGGGAACTATCCTCTCTTTTCTGTACAAAGCTGGCTACAAAATGGATCCATTCTGAGGACTCAGGGGGCCTTGCTATTGCCAACTTGGTTTTCAAAATGAATACAAGACCAGGGTTGAAACACAGCAACGAGAAGCCAACACACACTGGCTTTACCTGGAAGATCCTGATATTTGCACTGTTGATGTTACACCAAGAAATAAGAGCACCGGGTGACTGCAGACCTTCTGGTGATGTCTGGGAAAGGAGATGGAAGGTTTGTCAAATGAAAAAATCCAATTGACCAATGAGTTACAAGAAAACATCTTTAGGATGGGCCCAAAAAGGAGTATTAGCTGTATTCTGCTAACGTATCGCTTTGGAATGGCATGGGATGCCTGGTGACCAAGAAAAAAAAAAAAGAGTTAGAGTCCCCACTGTCACTCCTCATTCCAATAACCTCCTAAACATTGAACGTGTTATGGAACAAACAGAAACAACCCCAGTGGTGCCCCAAATCAATACACAGAATGATGGGGAAAGGATTTATTCACCAGCCTCTGGGTCTTGCCGAACTCAAGTGGTGGTGTTATTTAAGGAAGCCACCAGTATGACCCAAATCTCACCAGCTCAGACCAGTGCACCACTAAGCCTCCTCTTCAAGAGCTGCTGGCGAAAGATGCAAGAAAATCAAAGTCATTGTGGAATAACTTCTCTGAGGTTTCATCTTCCTCATCCCTTGATTAATTCTTGGTTTATACGATGTAATTAAAAACCTACCTTAAATAACACCCCAAAGTGGTTTCATAATGAACCATGAAAGTCTATTTCAGACTATGGACTGATTGAAAGTTTCCTTTTTATTTTCCTATCAGAGATGATACCTGTTTTACACTAATAACATTGTGTCTGGGGCATTTTGGATCTGTGGTTCCTTCCAGACGCTCTTGTGGCATCATATCCCCTTAACACAAATGCTGAGAGCCACCAAGAGCTGTGCTCCAATTCTGCATCTGGCAGATTTGCGTAATAATTAAATTTAATTAAACAGTTTTGAAGACTTCCAAGTTCTCCTTTATGATCAAGTCAGTTTATAGGCAGCTATAACCTCCTATTTTACTAACTTGGGTTTACTGATTAAAGTGAACTAATGGTTACTGTATTATATATATCAAACCAACATAAAGATGAATTCATAGAAATACAAGAGTCACGGCCTCTAAAATTCAACTTCCTTGTAGGGCACTGTGCTTAATGGACCTCTGGTTGATGCCCAGCTTTGTGGGGGTGATGCTAGTGAATAAAGAGCAGATTATCATTATTGAACTGAAAAGATTTGAGTGAGTTCAGAAATGAAGGAAAAAAAAATCCCAACCATACAACAAACCTTGAAAAACAATATTACACTGAGCAGGAACCAATTCCATCAGCTTTTCACTACAGTACCACAGAGGAGTAGGGTCTTGCTGCCTCAGGACCTGGGTATCCAAACAGCCTTAAAGGTCTCATCCTACCACTGTAAAGCTTCTGACTGTCACCACAAATCTCTATATTTACACACAAATTCTCCTGACAGAAGAAGAAACGTTAACGCTCCGTTCTGCCGGCTGTAAATGATGAAGATAAACGTTCAGGAAGCAAAAACTTCCAAACAAATGAGAGCCTTGCGCTCTCGTGAGCTCCTCAAAGACTGAACCTGAAGTAAATTCTGTTTAAAAAGAGCTGTGAAAATAAAATATGCAAAACCGGTAAATGTATTTTTTCCTACTATTACCTCAAATTACTCGAGCAAATGAGACTACTTTCATTTCAAAATCACTTCTGATCTGAGAGTTGGTAATGAAAATAACAGGTCATTAAAATGGCAGTTGTTACAAGTATATGAAAAGTAAAAACAAGACATCAAATATAATGATGTCATTGATATTTATTTTACTTCCCGCTATAACACTAACGTGCTTTTTTATTTGTTTTGTAATAGAGTATTAAAAAAAACCTATATACGTAAAATATGTTTGTAAAGGATTAAAAAGGGAGTGTAGGCACCAAACCAGGATTAGCAGCACTTAAATAGAAATATACAATTTAAAGTTAACTAAAGTTAATTAACAGTTAATTGGTGGTACCCAGCGGGGAGCGAGCCACCTCGACACAGAAGAGGACAGGAGGAAGTGGGCTGTTAGGTGGGGAAAGGTGTGTGGTTAAATTGGTCATTGCAAATCTTACATCCCAAATGCTTTATGAAAATCAGACTTAAAAAAAAAAAAAAACAACAAACAACAATCAAAACAACAAGTCTCACAAGGTTTCACAGCCATTTAAAGCCAGTCACAGGAATTTGATGATCTTTCTTGGACCGTGTCCATCATTTAATCATGAGATTCCCAATTAGGGCCAGGTTGACCCAGGGCATCTGCCCTGCATGAGGAGGCTCCATGCGTGGCATCCCAGCCCTGTGGTGACAAGTTCCCATTGCCCTCCTGGGCAAGGAAAGTTCCTCCTGCTCTGCAAAACCAAGGGAGGAAGAAGAGGGGAACAAGAGGGATGGAAACCTGGAGAGCCAAAAAGGTTGTTCACCAGATGAGAGGGTTTCAACCTCTGCAGTGTTCAGCTGGGCAGGATTCTGTGCTCTACAGAAGGAAAAAAAAGTGGGGGGGAAAAAAAAAAAAAATCTTTAATTGGGGTGTGAGCTGAAGTGCAGTGGGCTGCTCTGCTGCAGATGGCAGTGCTGGGTTTAGACTACAAATTTTGGGGCTGTTAGTGAGCATGCTGCATGCCATACAGGTTAGCTCTTGAGCTTTTGTGGTGCTAACAGAGATCTTTGTGCTCCAGCACCACACATACAGTAAATTCATCATAGTTAAGTGTACTTTGAAGAGTAATTATTCTTGTATTACAGAAAAACAGCCTTTACAAATTCAATTCATTAAAAAAAACCAAACCAAACCAAACAAACAAAAAAACCACACCAAAAAAAACCCCCAAACAAACAGAAAAATCACAAAGTAGCTGTTTTTTCCAAAAAACTACCAGCTCCTTCCCTTGTCCAAAGCAGAATATTTGGTCCCAGTTCTAGACAACAACTATTTTTCTCTTTAATGGTTTTTTTTGGGGGGGTGGGGTGTGTCTCTCCAAGCGATTCCACTGCAGTGTGGAGAAATGCAGCCTGGCCATTAAGTTTTGCTGTCCTGCTTAAATGTGAACTTATTAATGTAACAGATTTCCATAGCAAACCAGTAGATATACTGGTACATATCAAGGTGATGAAGAGCGTACAGCAGGGTACCAAAGACGCGGGGCTGTTGAGCTGAACCAGCCAGCTCATGCTTCGACCAAAATTGTACTTTCTTAACAGTGCTTTAACATCTACACGACTTATCCCAGCCATATATTGTGCAAACATCCAATGTTCCAGTGGCAAAGGAGGATCACGCGTAGCTGGGCGATCAAACACAGCGAGGCTCATCGCTCTGCCGCCGGAGCCGCGCGGGCAGGCGGTGAAGGCGCAGCTTTCAGCGGGCTCTGGCTGCTGAGCTATTGATTTTGAGCTGCTCTGATTCCCCCTGTGTCTGGCTGTAGATGCAGAAGAGATGAAGCAACTGGGAAATCAGCAAAGCAGCAAGCTGAGCAGTACAAATTGGTAAAAATTATTTAATACTGGGAAGCTGATCTAGTCACCCCCTGGTAATACTGGCAATTAAGTGTATGAAATTAATATTAATTATCAACAAGGAATTGTTTGCAAGTGTAATAATGAGCAGCCAAAATAAGAAGAAACACAGCGCGTTCATGATGCAAAAAATGTTGGCTGTGTCTGAGAATTTCCTCTGAAATCTGTTTTGATTCCATTAAGAAGTACATTCATAAATATATTTTCTTAGTATTTGAGTTGCAAATCAGCCTAGACAGATCAGAAAGTGCCACGAAGCAAATGTATACACTGAAACTCTGTCTGATCCAAGAAGTAACATTCATTAAAAATAAAATCATTTAAAAAAATCAAAATAAAAAAACATCAGGAAAAAACCCCACAGGGAAGCTCAGCAAGAGAAGTCATCTCTGAAAAAGAGGAAACCAGCAGCACTTGGAAATACTTTAACTGGAGGAGCACACACTGGACTATCACTCCCAGCCCGTGCTGATGCCTATCAACAGATGGCAGGAACTTTATTCTCATGTTGGGGGATAGGGAGCCAAAAGGAAATGGTAAATCTAGTCTATAAGCAAAAAAAAAAATTAATCTCTGATGGGTAATTTATAGCTAAATTAATAATTTTAATCCCTTTCTGGGTTAGAAGTGCACTTTGCTCTGCAGCTGCAAGGAAAATATGCCAGGGGGAAAAAGCTGTTGGAAAAAGAAAGGCAAAAACAGGGATGTGAGAGGCCACTGGGCTCCCTGAACCCAGGATTGCTGGTGGCATTCTAGTAATTAATGTTGGTTTCCTCTCTAACTTGCCATTTAAAAGGATGGAAACCTCTAAATACACAAAACCCATTTTCTGCTGCCTAGAGATGGAATTGAGAAGAAGGGTGCAATGTCAAATATATTTTGTGTGTGTGTGATGGGAAAATAGCACATCTATTTAAACAGGAGGGCAATTTTTGTGTGAAAGGGGGAAATCCCTTCCCCTTGACATGGCATCTGCGAAAGGGGACCTTCTCCTTGGCCATTAAAGTCAGCTACACTCTCAGAGATGCAGCAGAGACCTTGACTCTACCACCACTAACAAGGGCATCAGATTGTATAGTGCATCACAGTGAGGTCTGATCAAAAATAAATCCTTAGGGAAATATTTCCCTCTAGGACTACCTTCCTCCACCCCCAAAACTTTTCAAAATACTCCCACGTGACATATGGTGCGAGCGTAGTCAAGTCCAAAGGCACAATAATTGTTCATCACCAATCATGTTGGGTTTGGGGTTTGTGGGTTGTCTTGTTTTGTTTTGTTTAAAACTTGTTTATAAGGCCAGAAAATAATTTTTCCCTACTTGGGAGCATTTTCCAGTGCTTACTTGATCCAAATTGAAAGGTGATGCCAGTTCATAGGCTATGAAAGTATAGTAGGGGGGTTGTAGCTGGTGCTTATGGGTTTTTCCCAAGGCTGGGTTCCAGGAAAGCCAGATCCAGCCCAAAGGGGTAGGAGAAAACAGTGGTAGGGACAGTACTGGGATGAAGAATGCAAGCAGATGGTCTTCCCACTTGACTGGGTTTACAAATCTATGTACAATAAATGAAGAAAGAGGAAAATTGGTGAAAGCACCAGTTCTCTCTCTCATGGGGTTTGCCTCCAGCTGGGGGAAATGGGATGGTTTCATTTCTACTGGTGCAGGAGCATTGGCACAGCGAGTCCCTGGGCATGGGTGGTCTTTGGAAGTTATGGAATAAACCAGCTCATGACTCTAAACCAAAACCAGCTCCAGGTTCAAAGCAGCTATTTAGAAACATCAGTCCCCAAATAGCTGCTTAGAAACATCAGTCCCCAGTTCCAGAATCTACACTTTAGAGGGAGGAAAAAAAGAAACTTCAGATGTTCATTTAGCTACTTTCCTACCAAACATCCACACTTCTTTTACCACAGGACTCCCATGGAGATGGTCTTGAGCTGTGCAGCGTATCCGAGGAAGCCACGAGCTTGGGCCAGCTCTGGGTGGTGTTTCAGGAGATGTTTGGGTACCACAGCTGGTGCAGAGCTGGAGGAGGGGAGCAAAAAGCCATCATATACCACAAAAATGGAGCTGTAAGTGCATCATTCTGCTAATACAAGCCTCTGCACAAGCATGCAGCCACTTTCTTAAAGGACCTGCACACTGACCAAAGAGCTGATGAGCTCTGGAAACCTTAACTATCGTTAGCAATAGCCATCCTTTTTTAGAGCCATGTATAAAATGATGGATCAGTTATGCTGCTTGAGGGGCATAAATATCATTTATAAAGACAACCATAGTGAGTTCTTTGCAATTATTTTTTAATGAACACATGAATCTCAGTTAAAGCCAGATTTATGCTCACCCTCACCCAACCCAGGGCCAGAATCTTTGATCTCAAATTATTAGGAAGGGGAGAACTCCTTCCTGCGTGGGGCATTTCTGCTTGAAATGTGCAATAAGCAGCAAAAAGAATATAATTATTGGGGGTTAAGTCTTTCAGCATCCTCACTGCACATCATGGACTTAGTTGAGCCATCAGGTTAGACTGTGTAGTTGGCACACTCTGGAGGAAGCTCCTACACCCCAAACCAAACAGTTGTTTCCAAGGGGAAAAAAATTCTTCTAACTCAAGGAAATGAAAATGGCATAAAGAGAGAAACCAAATCTTTATCTTTATAATCTTGATTTACACTAAGTAGCTGCTATTGTGAGCTGATCTGTGGCATTTCTGCCCTTCCTCCAAACTGTCACAAAAGTGAGACATTCAACATTATTTATTCAACCAAAACCCGACTATTTAGTAAAACCCAGATGAGGTGTTTGTTCCTGCAAACCGCTCCTCTGAATTATATAGAACTTGTACAATACATGCAGGAAAGAAAGAAATGTAAATTATTTACCCAGATTCTTCCCAAAGGCCTTTGCTTTTTTTTTATTTTTTATGTATAAAATAATTTGCTACTGAAATGCATTTGTAGGTGCAACATACAATTATTTTAAAAGCCCTCTGCAAAATTACTTGGAAGTTTACAGCAGAAACTGAATAAAAATGTTGTTTTCAGTTTGAATGGTGAGAGAAACAGAGACAGTGATAATGTCACACTGGGATTTCAACAGGAGGACTCCAGCAACCCACATTTCCAGTGTGGAAACACCGACTAACACCTTTACTAATGAGTAGTGATGAGAGCCCTGAATCCCTTCCAGAGCCAGAAACAGATCACTAGGAAAATTTCCAGCTAATTGCTGCAGGAAGCAATTCCCATCATCTCCATCCCAATGCCCACCAATCCTCTCCCTTTCCCCGCGGATGGTTGGGTTCCCCAAGCTGCCACCCCACCCTGTTGCAGACACTTGGAGTTTTGCAAGAGCTTAAGGGTTGTTTTGGTTTAGGGAGTTATCATTTGAGTTTTCTGGTTGATTTTTATTCTTAATTTCTGTCCCTCCTCCTCACCTTGTCTTCCAGCATCACAAGACATCCCACTTGGCTCTGTTCTAATTAGAAACAATTTCCAGGTTAAGCTTGTCAAAAAGTGCACCAACCACATGGACACGTGGGGTGCGGGAAAGGCCATGACCTTCTGGCCACGTGGTTTTGGTTGAGCAGCCCAAGGCTGGCAAGGCGGAGCGGGGATCCTGCACCCTCAGGAGCCAGCCCTGCTCCCACCACCCTTCCAGCTTCTTCTGCATCCAAATAGCTTCTATTTTTAACAAAACTGGGATCTGCTTTTTTAATGAGACTATTTCAGGGCATCAAAAGGCAAGTGAATGTTAAACTTGAAGTTCATAGAGAAAAGCTTTCATTTGGACAGCAAAAACAGGGATAACAAACCATTCAGGATACAACTTCCCTCCAAACTGATGTATGTTCCTGGGTTGGCTTCAGGTACCAACCAGTTTGCACATTAAAAGAAGCTTCAATCCTTTGAAATTTATGGGATACCAAGGGCAAACGAGTTTGAATAATACAGGTTCTTTGGCAGTTAACTAAATATCATCTTTTAAATAAGCTGATTGTAGTTTTCTTTCTAAGCCCACGCCTTCTGCAGCTCACAGCACAGCTCAGCAGGGTGGAAAGACAACCTTCAGCTGGTGTGAGCTGATGGAGCTGGAATGTAAAGGAACTGGGAGCATTTATGCTTCGTAAAGGTCTGCTCTGGAGTAGTGCTCAGGATCATATGAATCCCTTCTCTTTCAGGAGAGGGGCTGTCTGAACGTCACTCACATTGCCCTTTATTTTTATCCATTAGACAAACAAAATGAATGATCACATTTATGCCACGGACAGAAAGCAGACCCCACAGGCTATATGTTGTGAAAAGAGCTCATTCTACCAGGCAAGATAATGCTTGAAAAGGTGAATGAAAAGATTTTAAGTAAAGAGGAAAATGTCCCTGTAGGACCCTTCCTAATTCTGAGCTCTTCAGTAACGTCAGCCTCGCTAATCCATACCTAGCTGTGAGTTCAAATGAGAAATTCATTAACTTTGTGTCCTTTAATTTATTAGGTGTAGCAACACTCCTTGTCAGGGGAAGGGCTGAAAGGAGGGGACGATCAGGGCGCTTTTATGCTTTTTGCAAATCAATGGGCTCACAAAGGGAGGGGACCAGTTTGTGAGAAATTACACTCGCCTAATTAGAGGAGCCGCTGTTTGCTCTCGCAGGCACCACCAAAGGAAAAATGTCAAATCTGCCATCAAAGACCTGAAATGACCACAGCTAAAACCATGCCAGGACCAGACAACAGCGAAGGCACCTCTGTGACCGTTTCATCCCACGGCAGTTCATAAAAAGGGAACACATGAGGAATAAGAATAACAAAGTCTTTTATATCGTGGATTAACTCTGAAATCTGGACTGCCTATGCCACGGCAGGAGGAGAGGAGATGCTGCTTTATATCTGCTGCTAGATGCCTCTTCTATACCTGTGCTATGGCATGTGGCAGGGCTTTTCCCAGCAAACAGCCTAGGAAAGGCTGAGTTTGGATGCAGGAACCAGGAACAGGAAATATAAAGGATATTATTTTTTTTTTCCCTGAAAGCTGTCTCACTTCAGGGGCTCAGGGACCCCATCACAACCCCTCTCTGCTCAGCTGAACGGGGGGGATAACAAACCATTCCCATCTTGTTCATCAGGCTAATAAAAGGATTCGATTTTATTCACAGTAACCTGGTATTCTGTCCTTACATGACCCTGCATGTGCCTTCCCTCCCTCTTTGGAAAGGAATAAATAATGATCCCTATTTTCTGCCAGGAAACACAGATAGCGAGCGGGGTGAAATGGCCTGCAGCCAGGGCAGAGCCAGCAGCAGAGCCCTGTCTCCAGCCTGGCAGTCCCAGGACCTATTAACATTAATGCTTAATTAGTGTTTACATTTTCCAAGCAAAATGTAAACACGTATCTGCACCAGCCAATACCAGCTGCTACGGAAGAGTGGTGGCATCCAAAAGCAATTTCCTCTCCTTTCAAAGGGCCATCTCCAGTAGGTAGGACCATAAAGCAGCATCTGAATTGCAACACCTCTTATGGTGCATTGACAAAGCACAGCAGTGGGGACATATCACCAGTTACGAGGTAAGACCAGTGACTGTTTAGATTGACAAGGAAGGTCAAGTAAAGCAGTAGGAGAAGAAAAAAAAATAAATTCAAGGAAAGCCACAGAAAGTCCAACCCTTCTGAGGATGCTGCAGCAGTCCTGTATGATTTCAATTACAGAAAGGCAAACTGTCTTGATAACCACATGGACACAGTCTTTGAAGTGGCAAATTATTGATACCAAAATTAATTGTACTTTGGAACAGCAGAAAAGTCTGAGCAGCTGTAAAGAACGTTCTCAATGAAATCTGAGTCTACAGTGGAGGTTAATCCGGGTTTGCATTTCTCTACAGATATTAAAATGAAGTTCAGATGAGACACAAGTCTATAAAATGGGCTTGTTTCTCACACCAGAATCTTGCTTGCAGAAGTGAACAAGAAGCCCTGGCTGTGGATCTTCCACCCCGCAAAACTGATGCCCTATCGACCCAACCACGTAGCACATCCCTCTGTCACCAGCTGTACCTTCCCGAGCCTGGCTGGCCAAACATCTCCTTCCTTGTAGTCCAAGTTCTTCCACTCCACATCTCCTTCCTTGTAGTCCAAGTTCTTCCACTCCAGGGATCACATAGACAAACAGCTGGAGGAGAAAGTCACACATCCGAGGATTTTCTGCTGTGATTACTGAAAAATTAAATCAGCAAATATTCTCTGTCACCAATATTTCTAAACCCTTTGTTGCAGGGGTGTTAGGATAAGAATTGCTCACGGTTTCATGGGGGATGGATCTGATTGGGGTGGAGTAGGGGGGGTGCACGGTCACCTATTTGTCACTAGCCACATACCATGTGAAAAATCAAGTGTAAATGTTGATTTTTTGCAGCCATAAACTGGGGTGGTGGAAAACTACTATTGAGAAAAACCAGAGCTGATGCAAAAAAATAACCATTAAAAATATGTGAGTGTCCATCAGTGCTTACATACCACATCTATACAAGGATAGGTGAGCTATAGAAGGTGTTGATGCAGTTTGGGGTTTTGTTTGTTTGTTTGTTTTGTTGTTGTTTTTATTTGTTTGTTTTTTGGGTTTTGTTGTCTTCTTTTTTTAAAGCTGTGCTTGTGTTCTTCTTTACAAGCTTAAATTGGAATTAAGTTTTGTGATTGCCCTCCATGCAAGGAGGGTTTTAGCACAGGGTGGGGTGTAATCTGTCACTAACACACTAGAATAACCAGGCTGAGCACAAACCACAAAGACAAAACTGCAAAAAACTGCCTTGGTGAAACACACAAAAAAGCAACTCAGCCTAAGAGAACAAAAGAATGGGCAGATGCTGTCACCTTACGCCAAGGGGAAAGCTTCTGAAAGCACACAACCTTAGCAATGCTTTTTGGAGGCTTATTGCAGATCTCACCACAGGATTGGGCATGCACTATATATATATATGTATATATAATTTATTTTGCAGCATCCTGCAGCCCTGAAGTTAGGTGATGAGTGCATTTCACAAAGCAGGTCTCACCTGGAGAGGTTGCAGAGCAGGCTGTTTGCAGATGATGCCCGTGGAAAGCAGCTCAGAAACCCGCGCGGTGTCACTCCCGTTAACTCTTAATCCTTTGGAAATAGCAGCTCCGAGTCACAGCAGGGTGAGACAACGTTGAAGCATTTATTTGCATGCCCCATCAAGCCAGAAAGGTTGATTGGGAGTATGTGAGGGCACAAAGGTTGAAAATGATTTATTATGAAACCTGATTTTGCCAAGGCTTAGCCAGACACCTTTGATGTTCCTGAAGAGCACGTTCTGAGCTCGTTTTTGGAACAAAGTCGTGAGCTCAATGATATCTTAATTTCTTGAAGACAGTTGCTCAGTCTCTTTTCTATACTGTATGTTCCACATTAAGTCATTATCTATGCTGTTCACTCCATTAATTCTGCTAGTTTTATTAGCAAAGTTCTGCTGCCTGGTCCTGTAGCAGTGACAAGCATTTCTAAAAGCTAATCTGACAGATAATGACTCCATTAAGTGTTGAATACTAATTGGTTTACATCAGGGGCCTGAAATTAATTGATGTAAATAAATTAGCACCTGAGCATGCATCACCCCAGCTTTGGATTTTCCTAAATACCAATGATTTTTAAAAGCTTGTATCTTCAGCAAAACGCAACGGAATATAAACAGACAGGATGAGTAATTAAAATGTGGCAACAAAATAAGACTATCGAGATGAGCTTAACAAAGATTGTTTACCTATTGACAAAAAGGGTAGTGCCTGCCTGTACAGTCTGTTTACACTGCTCTGACTCGCATGACAGCTACTTTTCTGACAGCTTCCCAATGACATAATTATCATTACTATTAATAACAGTGACACTGACCCCCACACCATCACTAAGATTTAGTAAAGTTCTGCGATCAGCAGGGAACGCGTGCGATTAATCACAACAAACACCTATCCCCCCCTGCCTCCCCCTAAAAGTCAAGCCTTCAGTTATTAATTCAAGGAGTTAATAGAAGTTATTTTGGTTTAAAAGGATAAAACCTCATTATAGTGGAGATTTGTCAGTGGTGTGACATAAATAACGACTACTTTCCAATGCTTGGGAGAGCAAGAGTGCGTGGCTAGTTTGAGCAGGCAATAGGTGAGAAGACACCAACAAACACAGTTATTTTTATGTAGAGATTTACCACATTCACTTTCACCTTTATAAGGAAAATAAAATCTAGTATAGAACAATAAAAACCTGCCATGGGCAAGGACACTTCGCACTAGACCAAGTTGCTCAAAGCCTCATCCAAGATGATCTTGAACACTTCCAGGGAGGGAACATCCACAGCTTCCCTGGGCAACCTCTTCCACTGTCTCACCACCCTCACCGTAAAGAATTTCCTCCTTATCCAAAGTCCAAATCCACCCTCTTTCAGTTTGAAACTGTCACCCCTTATCCTATCACTACATCACTTTGTAAAAAGCCCTTCTCTGGCTTTCCTGTCGGCCTCCTTTAAGTACTGGAAGGCTGCTAGAATTCCATGGAAGATGCTCTTAAGGTTGCAGGGAGAGCAGGGTCCTCTTCTCCCCTCCCACCCGGACACCTGTACCTCATGAGTGCCCCGACCTCCAGCACCGGTGTCGAGGCAGGAACCCAGCACTCGGTGCTTGCGTGCTGGAAATGCTCCCCTGCAAGAGCACTTTTTATCGTTCCTGCAGTGCTGCTTTAATAACCCTCTTTGATCTAACGCCAAAGTGGCAAACAAGCGGCCGGAGCTCTGCGCCGCGCTCATAAATAACAACACAAGCGTTCCCCGCTTCACCCCTCGCTCCTTTTGGGGCCGGGATCGTGAAGGATGGTCCATCCCACGTCTCAGAGAAGTTGTTGCTCCTGGACAGCACATTTATCACCCATTTTAAGTTTATCAGCTGCTTTTCAGTCCTTGAATCACCAGCGATTTACCCCAATCAGCACAGATCCCGATTCCCGTGCGGAGGAACCTCTGCCCCATCCCAGAGCCCAGCTCCTCTCCTACACCAGCGAACCATTTCTGGCAGTTGCATCATCAAGACATCCAAAGGTGGATATTTTGCTGGGGTCGGCATCCTCCACGGAGCAGCTGATGGGCAAAAGCCTCCTGTACATTCCTCACTCACAACCAAAGCTGAGCTAACTGCAAGGAAGAGTGGAGAAAAGTCCTCTGGAAAGTAGGTGTAATAGAACCAGCCATTTCTTGACTCTAACCCCCCCAAGAGATGCCTTATTTCAGAGCTATTACCCATTTTTAATAATAAAGGTAAAAGATGGAAGTATTAATAACTGTAAAGAGATACAGGAATGAGTAACCCCTTTGCCACTTAGAGTAATGCAACTAAAATAGAGCTCCGAGTGATTAAGCAGCTTTTAAACGTTGCCTTAAGCTTAAATAATAAGCAAGAAGCATTTAGTAATGTCATGTTCTCTGACACAGGCTTCCTTTAAAAGCATTCACCCAAGAGCAGTGGAAAACAGCACGTGTTACCTCTCAGGGAACAGTAGACAACATCCATTGTCATTCAGCTACTGGGCCAAAACCAGCTGACACCATTTAAAAGGATAACAAAGCAGCAGAGCTCCTGGGTTCTCAGGCATTATCCTGGAGGTGAGGAGAAAACAGCCACTGCATGCAGGTTTAGTTTGATTGTGGTCCATTCTCTTCTCCATCTTCGAAAGGTTTTTAGAGCAGCTTCTCTCCAACCTCACCCGCGTGACGATTTCGATCCAGCTGCCACCAGTAGCACACTGGAAAGTCAGCAGGAGTTAGCCAGTGAAAAGGAATTACAAAACTTCTGTGAGCTTCTTGTATCATCAGCATTTGAGTCTAACGGATATTTATTAGTCAGCGTAGGGGACAACAGAGCTTAAAGGGTGAAGTTTTTGAGTAGTCACCATATACATGCTTAATGAGAATTCAAAAGACATAATGAATTAGGATTCCCCTGTTGGGCACTGAGTACTTCTTCATTAAATTCTAATGAACTGGGAAGAATATCAGGTTTGCTCATGCAGTGTATTTTTTCCCCCCCCTTTTTATGGTTATATTTAGATGTATTTAGTTAATCCTTATCCTCATGACAAAGAAATGCTGAAAAAAACCATGTTGGTTATGAATGAAAGGAATATTAATGTGTAAAGGCAGAAAAGCCAGCAGCACAAATTATGTGAAATAATAGCTGAAGAATTTTTGCTGTTCCATACAGAACCCAGAGCACCCAAACCAGCCATTTTCTCTTCTCTTTAGAAATCACTGGATGAGATGAAATCTCATTTAGCAATAAGATTATGGTAAATGATGATGTGATCTCCCTTGATTACCACCTTTAGAAACAACAACAAAAAAAGGACTAATTCCTGAAAACAGACCCAGCATATAACAGGAACCTCTTCCCAGCCCTAAGTGAGAGGGTTTCACACAGAGAAATCCAAATTGCTCATCACAGAACCGACGGCAAGCGTGTAACACTGCCAAAAGCAACACCCCAACACAGGAAGAACACCCAACTCAGTGAGTAACTACTTCAAACGTGACCATGATGCCACCCTAACAGTGCCCTGGGACAGGAGAGGTGGCTGGGCCATGCACACCCACCCCAGGCAGCCTCAGCTAGCGAAGTTATCGGGTATCTTGTGTTCAGAGGCTCTTCTACAGGGCATCAGGCAGTAGAGAAGAACAGGAGCTCCTGTGCCTTTGGGAACTGGTATTTCTACAGCCTGAGTCACTCTGTGTAATTTCTTTTAAGTACGTGGTTATTACAAAGAGCATAAAAAGCATTAAAAAAAGTATTTAACGAATCTGTGCTGATATTAAGTCAACAAGAAGGCAGCAAGAGGGTGAGATGGTTTGAAAAGGAGCATGAAAGCAGCTGCAGTAACATCACGGCTTCTCCATCCTTCTCCCAGAATTACAGCAAACCCTTCGTGGTCACTGGAGCCACACTTTGGGCAAAGCTGCTGCGCCGCTGGGGTCCCTTCGCCCACACCACAAAACCACCCCCAGCCACCGCCTTCCGCTGTGGCTGCTGTTCAAAGGCCAACAGGTCACTTCACTGCGTGCCGGGCCGGTTCCTGGCATGGTGACAGCGGCCACACAGACCCTGGCACGTCCCCTTAATCGCTGCCTCCCACGTTGAAATCCAGGGGATTATAACACTTCATCTTCTCACTGGCTGTTGGCAAGACAAGCAAAACAATTAGGCTGTTATGGCAATTTTATGGTGCTTATAAAATTCATTAGCAGCCTATTAATTAAATTTTGTCATTAATAATATTATTATTATCTTCTCTTCCAATTCCTTCTCTGCTCAGGCTCTATTTTCTGGTCTTTTTTTTTTTTTTTTCCCCTCTTTTTTTCCCCCCCTCCTCTTGCCTTGCCTTTCTTGTTTGCTTCCTGAGACAGAAGCAGCCCAACTTTGCTCTCCAGCCATACGGAGGGGGAGATGCTGCTTTCCCAGCTCGCCTTCACTGTTTGGGATGAGCCCAGAGCAGCAAAGCCAGGCTCTGACAAAGCCCTGCCATGGCCAAAGGAGCAGCGCTGGCCCGGAGAGCAGGGACAGGCCCAGAGGGCACTGGGAGGCTTTGCCAGGGGAAGCCTTTAGCATAAGTGGGTGGTTTAGGTCAAGGGACATGTTCTCTTTTTTTTGGAGACCTGGGATGTGTCTGTTCTTTTTATAACCAGAGGATGCAGATCAAGCCTGGTGATGTGGAACCTTCCCAAAGATATGATTTTTGGAGGAGATCGTCCTTCAGAGCTTAGTAGCCAGAGCACTTGTTCTTTGCGGACGCTAGCCGGGTTTTTTTCTTGTTTTGTTTTGTTTGCTTGGTTGGTTTTTAACTCCACATTGGGAATAATCTCCAAGAGACTGTTTCCTAATATTTTACATTAATTTGAGACCGAAGTGTATTTTATTTGTACATTTGCCAGGATTTTGAAGTCTCCCTCCCAGGATCCTGTCCTCTTTCAAAATGTCTCTGGAGACTCCTTTGATGCTCCTAGCATGAGAGATCCCACCACCCCACAATGCAAGAGATTGTCTGAATTGGAAACTTTCCCAGAACAAGTTTGCTGGTTAAAGGGCTCCATTTGTGATGAAATATAGCTCAGTCCACAGGATCTTACCTTCAGTGCTCTCCAACTGTTGTCTCAGGCAACGTTAACCAGTAACCACACTTGACGCGTTCCTCTCTCCTGTAAGAGACATGAGAAGACTTTGTTATTGTCAATAAAACTCCTACTGAGGCTCAGTGTCACTTTGCCTGTTTTGTCCAAGGCTTTCCCTGAGTTTTACAGCCCCATATTTAAGGCCAGATAGTGCCATGGACGTATCCTGCATGAATATGACCCACACACCACGTGATGCGCTGCGTGGCTCTGGGGCATCTCCTGCCATTTGGATCCTGTCCTGCATGTGCCCTGGGGTGCACTGGAGGTGCCGGGGTCTGCAGTGTAGGGGTGAACAGTGTTGGGGTGCACTGGTGGTGCTGGGACACACGGTTCTGGGTTGCACTGGTGGTGCTGGGGTGTACTGGCGGTGCTGGGGCTCGGTGGCCCCGTACAGCACCGGTGGAGCATTGCCATCTACAGCACCGCGAGCAGCACTGCACAGCAGCAGGCAGGACCCGCTCCCTCCACACTCCCTCCCTTTATTCCAGTCCTGGTCATGGCCAAAAAACCCCAAATAACCATTTCCAGTCTGTCTGGGGCAGGTGTGGGGCCAACACACCCAAACTCCAAGCCAGGTCCTCAGCTGCCCCACCACTATTTTGGTTGGGTTTTGAGCTTTCTAATTCACTCCTCATTCAGAGAAAACTTTCAGCAACCTCAGAAGCCTGACTTCTATCTTATTTACGTGAAGCTGAATAATCAGATGTGTCTGACTCCTTCAGGCAGGCCTGTCGGCACCTCTCGCTGGCACTTGCCCTAAATTCAGACCACGTCCCTCAGCACCGATTTCTATGGAATGATGTGACCCGTTCTGTTCACCGCGCAAAAACCCAACGGGATTTTCCCCAGGCTGTGGGAACCTCCGGCTTAACTTTCCTGCCAGCCCTTACCCCCAAACGAGCCAATCCTACATTTGGTTTGGAAGCATCTCACCGGGATCTGAGGTGCTACGTGTCCCCTGCGTCGCTGAAGCCGATCAACTCAGAGCTGCCTCATATTGTGTGGCAGGGAAAAAAGCATAAATTCAAACTTTAAAACACACTACTTGGCGCAATCACGTTAAAACACAACATTGGGACCCTATTATATTATAATTCAATATTGTTGCTGGTAGTGTTTGATAGATTGCTGTTATATGTCATTTTACGGGCGAGTTAAGGGACGGCGAGGGTGTTAAAGCATTAAAGCACCTCGCTGCCACCACTGAACAACAGTCACCCTTTTGGCTGAAATCACTCCAATGTAGTGCCTTGTCAACCCCCAAAATCATTTTGCAAGTGACGACCTTTCTTTTTGATTCAAGTCCTTATTGTTTCCAACTTTCTATCTTCCAGATTAAAACTTTGCTGTACTTAAATAATAGACAAGAACTGGCCAGAGGTTATTGCCTTCATGTTGGGCTCTGTGGGGTGACCGGTAACCTTCCTACCTATGGCTCACATGTGGCAGGACTTTACTGATTGACATTACTTGAGAAATTAAATCTCAGGAGCCCAAAGGGAGGTGGGGGTTATGCCAGTTTTCACCTGTGCTGGTGCATTTGCTCTGCACCGGGCAGTTCACCAAAGGGAACGCGTCCTGGGGACAGCCCTGGTACCACCACCTGGATCCTCTACACCAGGGACCATCCAAGCCAGGTTTATCTCAAGAGAAGTCCCCAGCTGCAATCACCTTCCTCCTTCATTTTGCAATACTGAGTTGCACCAAAGGCAGTAATACAAGAATTAAATTTGCCATTATTATGCCTTCACACAAATCCTCGTGGAAGAGTTAGCTCCTGTTTGCATTAAGCGACTGCGTTTCACTGGTTAATACCAATGTCTTTAGAGGTCATCAAACTCAACAGTTAAAAAAAAAAAATTAATCTGAGAATTTACAGCAGTTAAATACAGCTAAATAATTAATGATGAGGAAATTGAACTTCCCATGGAGATTGGATTAGGAGCCGATGTGGGACACCAGTGCTGTAGAGCATGCTTCCCTGGGGAACCCCCCAGCAAAAATCAGCCTCTTTATTGCTTTCCCTATCACTAATAAAATATGAAAGCAGAGAATACAATAATATTTTCATATCATATTAATGACCTTCAAAATGCAATCAGAATAGCAGCTCGCACAGAGCAATTTGCTAACATAATATCAAATTGTTAATATGATATGAAGGTCACTAAGACAGTACAAAAATTAGTGTAGTGACAGCAACCAACCGAGGCCTTTCAGCAACAGGAACAATTAACTTGCAACTTCATTTTTGCCACCCGTACCTCGCACGCACGTGTCAGGCACGATATCAACAAGCAGCCATGCAGTGTCCTTGGGCTCGGAGGACTTCTCTTCTGTCTGCTTTGTGCTCCCTCTAGCTTGGCTGGCTCACACCCAGGGTAGGAAGAAGCATCTCACCCCAAATGCCTCCTAACTCAGTGTTGGGAGTAAAGGCAAAAGGGAAAAGGAGGGAGCAAATGCAAAAGTTGAGGTGACAATTTAAAAGAAAGGAAAAAAGAAAGAATCACAGCATGGTAGTGGTTGGGAGGGACCTTTTGAGATCCTCCCATCCAGACCTGCTGGTAAAGCAGGATCACTCAGAGCAGCTGCACAGGATCATGTCCAGGCAACTTGCCCTTGTTGAACTTCATTAGGTTCCCCTCCAGCCAACTCTCCAGCCTGTCCAGGTCTCATTGGATGGCAGCAGCAGTGTCAGCCACTCCTCCCAGTTTGTATCATCATCAAACTGGCTGAGGGTCCATTCTTTCCCTTCATCCAGGTCACTGATGAATATGTTGAACAAGGCTGGACCCAGCACTGACCCCTGGGGAACACCACAAGCTGCAGGCCTCTAGCTGGAATCTGCACCACTGATCACAACCCTCCGAGCTCTGTCATTCAGCCAGCTCTCAACCCACCTCCCTGCCCACTCATCTAACCCACACTCCCTCAACTTACCTGTGAAGATGTTACAAGAGACAGTGACAAAAGCCCTGCTGAAGTCGAGGTAGACAACATCCACTGCTCTCCCTGAAGAAGGAATACAGAGAAAAGCAGAGGAGCACCTTCAGAGCTCATTAGAAAACCCACCAAGCTGGGAAGCAGGGCATAGACTGACACGCAGGTGTAGAAACCATTGAGATGGCCATACCCCAGAGGAACAGCTGGGGAGAATCACAGAATTTCTGAGGCTGGAATAGACCTCCAAGATCATCAAGTCCAGCCTATGACCCAACACCATGAGGTGGTCAGACTGACGTCCCACCGAGCCCCAGAATGTTCCTTCATGGGCCTAGGGGAGGAATACAGAAAGGGGACAATCACACAAGGCTTCTCCCACATCAGACTCCTCTTCCAGACCCTGCAAAACTCTCCTCCTTGGAGCTCACCTGAATTTCAGCACACACAATATCCTATGATAAGACCATCAACAGTTTAACAACTTTTTCCATGACAAGTCATCTCGTTTTATTAACTGGGGACATTCTGCTTTCATTTCACACCCCTCTTGGCACCGACTCCATGAGGGATCTTGTCAAACAAATTAACCACAGTTATTCTTTCCTTGGTCAGAGTTTTGTCTAATTACACCAACATCACCACAACAAAGTGAGGATCTGCCTGAAATCAATGGAAAAAACCTCAGTGAAATCTCTTCCGAGCAGCAGGAACAGGTCAGGCCGTGACTTTGTTTCCATAAACAGAGATTTTATGCAGGTACTTCAGTGTTCTGAGTGACAAATACAGCGGGGAGAAGCGCGCGGGAAGCCATTCTTCAGCTGCACAGCGTGAGAGGGGTATCTCCTGGAGACTCATTTTGCTGTCTGACTCAAAGCTCCTTTATATGTCTTTTATACAGGAATTGATTGGTATTTAATTAACCTGCACTTTATGCCATAGTCAATCTTTAATTAAATGCATCCTTAAGCATAGAATTTAAAGCATTACCAGAATGACTTTAAGAGCAGAAAAGCAGTTTTATGTTTTCCTCATAAACAAGAACCAAGGAACGAAGGAAAAAGCTGCTTGAAAGAAGGAATCTCCTCAATCAAACACAAAACTGTTTGCAGGGAGCTATCCACCAACAGAAGGAGACACCCAAACATTTCCCATTGGGAACAGGGATTTATGGAGAGTGAACTTACAGCAGTAAGTGAGGCTTTGGAGGAGGGAGACCCTTTAGCTCCCAGGAGCTCTTTGAAGCCTCAAAGCCTCATGTAGGCTTTGAAAAATAAAGTCCAGAAAAGGAAAGAAAAAAAAAAAAAAAAGGAAGAAGAAGGAAAAAAAAAAAAGGCATTACGAAAAACTCTATAATGTAAACAGCAGTGATTTATTTTAATATCTTAAGTAGCTAAGTATTGTTTAAATAAGAATATCTAGCAATGCAAAGAACATCTTCATTATTTTGTAATTTGCAACAAAAGCCTCTTTTTGTGCAAGCCTGTGCTGCTTGCTTTGCAAAATTCTGAGCCTTCTTAGACAAAACTGCTGAACACAATAAAGTTCAGAGTCAACTTCTTTTCTGTTACCTTGTAATCCTCATCCTCCTCTGTTTAGCTTAAATTTACTCCTTAAATACATCCAAGCATAATATTTGCTACAAATTTAAATGCCCAGCTACTCATCCATACCTTACCTTCCTGAACATCAGGCCACCCCTTGCTTAGCTCTGTCTCTCAGTGCAGCAGGTGCTGTGAGGAAGCTGAGGTTGCCCTCCAGCCCCATCGTGCCTTGCCCAGAGCATCAAGCTGAGCACCAGCACTGCAGGCAGGAGAAAGCTGCTGGGCTCTTCCAAGCTGGAGAACATCATGTGCTGTAGGAGACAGGCAGGTGCAGGGACTTCTATGTGATATCAGCTCAGCATCTTCTTGGCAAGCTTGGGAGGCTCCTGCATGTGATATAGTCTCCTCTCATGACTGACTCCAGTTCCCTTTTAAGGTTTTAGCAAGATGACATCAGGACTAGAAGCAGCCTGACAGCTCTCAGGAGTGTATCACAAACCTCCTGCGTTGGCTTGGTTCTCCAAAACCTCCCATTCCCATTGTGCTGGGAGGAATTTCCTTCCCACTGCAGATCAGGAGACCCAGCTAGCCTGGCTGTGAAGCCACCTCATGCTGGAGCAGACACCACCACCTTCCTGGGGAGGAGGTGCTGACACAACTGGGCAGAGGCCTTGAAAAAAGAGCTCCCACCACTCCTGCTGCAGGTGAAGGAGGAGAGTGGAGCTTCTGTGTCCTCTCGTCCTTCTTCCCTGCCCCAAATCTGATCTTTCCTTGGAAGAGACTGTTAATTCCTACAGACAGAGCTTCAGATGCTGATGGACTCAGGTATATTTGTGCATGGACTTCCTATCTCCAATTATTTTTTTTTAATGCAACCGATTTGTTTATTCTTATTAAAAAGATACAAACTGGTGAGCAGACTAACCCTGTTTTGCCCTCAAAGCAAGGACTCTACCGTTATCACCACTGAGTGCCCATGACTGAGCATTTTCACAGCGCCCCATGAACAGCGAAGCGTGGCAGGCTGCTGTGAGACTATGGACGTGGGCAAACCCCAGGGGAAGGAGGCTACAGAAGGACCCCCCCAATGTCTGGTCAAGGTCCCAACCCCAGCAGACCCCGTAGCTGCTTCCCTGACCTGCAGGGCCCACAAAGGTGATCCCTTATGCTCAACCTTTTTATAGCTGAGGGAGATGCTCATCCCAGAGCATCCCACCACCTGGCCAGGACAAGGCATGAGCTCCTGGAGGATTAAAGTGATGAAGATGATCTGGAAAATTCATTCTGCGTGTGAAAACAATGGTAATCAATTGTAATAAATTCTGAACAAGTGATCAAATGAATGATTTACAGACTTGGGCAAGCAGACAGGGACACAAACAGGATAAAAAAAAATACAGGAAAAGCTGTTATTTAAATCTATGGTGTTAATAAAATTTACAGTTATTCAGATGCTGTCATTTTCCAAATCTCATTTACTTTTCAGCATGAATGTTGCTCATTGCACCATACAATGAAAATCAATGAGCTAATCTCCTCTGTGATGCAGTGACAGGGTCCAAGGTTTCAAGGATTATAATTTAAATATTTCTTCCCCTACAGCTTTTGTTCCATGAGTATAATCACCTCTTACAACAAATTACAGCTAAAGACAAACGTTTGCAACAATATCTGGGTTACATATGACCACCTGATTTAGGGAGTTGGACATCAGAAGAAAAGTTGCCACTAGCACAATGGATGTAAGTGTATTTTGTGTGTGTGTCTGACTTCCACCAGTTGGGCCAAGCCTGTCCAAAGTTGATGCTGTGAACACTTAGTTGGTGCAGTTGGAAGGGGAGAGGAATGGGGATTATGGCAGGAGGCAGCTGGGAGGTTTTGGTCACATCCAGCTGATCCCCAGCCCTTTGAATCAAGCCAGGCCATTGATTCCTCGAGAGTCTCCCCAGTTCAATGCATCACAGCATTGCCACCAAAAAGAGGTGTTCCTTTTTTAAAGAACTTAAAAAACCCCAACAAACAAAACAACCATCCCCCCAGAAAAACCCAAACTTAAAAAACCAACCCAACAACAAGACCTGAAGAATCATGACCTATAGGTACAGAAAATATACGATGGAAGAAACCTTTTATGGTGCCATAGCCATCACAGGATCAGTCTCAGTAATTAGATGTACCCAGGCTCAAAACTTCATTATGAAGTATCAGATTTTTTTTTCAGTTAAAGAAAGCGTGTCTTCCTCCCCCCCCCCCCATTCTTTTTGCCCCATATGAACTATAAAATAATTTACCACCTTTCATGCAAATAACTCATTCAACCCAAAAGTTTTCCACCTCTAAGGCAAAGATGCAATTAAAGCTGCACGAGGTACCTGCCTGCAGCAGGATGCAGCTGCTGGCGCAGGGCTCCCTGGCCAGCTGGTGCTCACAGTGGCTCGTATGTGTGTTAAAGAAATATATTAACTTTGCCAAGAAGATTAAATTCTGGATGGAGAAGTAATGGAAGATAAAAGCACAAAGAAAGAACCGTATTCCATTGCCTCCCATGGCCAAGAGCGACTCCTCTGAAGAGTTAACCACACAACAGGGAATGACAGAAAAACAAAAAAAATCATTTAATAGGTGAAAACTAACTTATGATATTCTGACTAAACATGTAAAGAAAAAATAAGAATCATAACTTTCTTAGGGACCAGATCAATTCTGTTGCAAAGCTCCCTGGGAAATCAGTAACTGTTTGGGCCATGTAAGACAGAATACCTTTTGCATAATGCATTTCATAAAATCATCTGTATAAAATAATTTGTATAAAACACCACCTCCTTTCTCTCCTTTCTC